>VYZW01004414.1:1666-14769 GCA_013401315.1 Balaeniceps rex
GTAGTCAATGATAAGAGAAGCCTCGAGTATTATACATCCCACTCAGTTTAGATGGGTGCTTTAGAATGGGATAAATAACCTTGTAGCAGTACCTCTGCCTGACAACAGAAGGAGTTTCCGCAATCCCTTCTATTTTGGACATGTAACATTTAGGTGACTTAAGGATAGCTGAGATTTTTTTGCTAACGTTTGAATTACTGAAGTATTATATTAATAAAGTACGTTAAAGACAGCTTAACATTCACACAGAAAGTGAATTGAATCTTAGTAATGCGACTATACATTAATGTATGAGTGTCATGATGATATTTCTCTAAATTAATTCCAAGTGTGCTGTTGCTTGCAATGTAGACAATGTATTGAGATATCCCTGAATCTGTTGTGGTTCATATGGTATATAGAAACTTTTCTGCAGTCAGAATGTGGTCTGGTTGTTCAGGCTGTAGTTCTGGAAGAGCATAGGATCCAGACAAATGCATGACTGCAGGCAGTAAGGCCAAATCATGATTAGCTAAAACTATGTTTTTTATCTTTTTGATTAGGAAGAGAGTTTGGTGGGGTTTTTGTTTGGTTCAGGTTTTTCCTATCAGTGTGTACTGAATTTACTCTGTTTGTAGCTTCTGCTCCACTTGGATTCTGTTTCGTTTTGTGAAGATGACACCGAAAAGACTGGAAAGAAATCATAGTGCAAGACTGACATGTAAATAAGTCATCATGGAGAATAGCTATCTGTGATGCTCTTATGCAGTGGAAATGCATCATATTTTCATTTCATCTAGCTGATTAGGGATCTTTTGAGGTGACCAAGAAGCATGTGAAACTAATTTCTTCCTAACTCTGTGCCCAGTGTTCTTGGCATGCTCCTTCATAAGAATAAGCATTTGTTATTAACCCCATAATGCAAAATGTCTGGCATTCAAAGGTATGCACAAACTTAATTTAAGCCCAGTTTGTTGATAGGAAAAGATTAATTAAAACCCTCTCCCTTTTGATAGTGAAATACCCTGAAAAGCTGTAAATTTATTAGTCCTCGCCAGATCTATATATACTGCTAAAATGCAAAAACATTTATCATGTTTCAGTTATGTTTCACCCAAAAGCTTTTTTGAACAAACGTGATGCAGTGCACATCTGTCATACAAATGCAGAAGACATTTTGTGCCAAAATTATACTAAATTCTGTATACTTGCCTTTTTTGCGTAAGGTCATGGGCATAATTCTATGAATGCAGCTTCTAGCTTTTACCCCGTAAATAATAAATAAGGGATTATTAGGCTTATTAACATCCTCACTGTTTTTCAGTGGGGCAACTTAGGCCACATATACATATGCAGAAATTTTTCAATAGCTAGTCCATATCTGAAGTGAGGGTTAAGGGTCTTTAAACAGTCAGTAATGAGGAAGGTATTTAGTATCTGGAGCAAGAGTATTGGTTTAAATAGAATTTCTAAGGATGGTATATGCTGTAGTTGGTACTGGAGGATTTGTTGGGTCTTCTGAGCAGAAAACAGTGTGCTGTGGTGTCTGAGCTTTCTCATCTGAACAGACTTCTATTCAGCACCTGCTTAAAATTAATTTTGCTGTCAGTTATGTTCTGAAACTAGATCTCTGAGGATAAATAATTTGTGTGAACTGATTTCACAGCCCAGCCCCAACTCTTCCCCTTGCTCTCCTGGCCCTGGATTCCATGTAGCAGTCTTTCGCATAGGTAAATCCTGCCACTTTTCTGATGACTGCTGGCTGTTGTGATCTCTGAGGGCCAGCTCCAGGCAGCTGTGATATTGCCTTTTGGCTGGGGGTGCAAGATTGAGGCAAATAGAAGAAAATTTCCATACGGACAGACAGTTGGTTGCAATAACTTCATCTTCTTGCATGGGCCTTGTTGGTTTTTGTGGTCTGCTCTGGAGATGAACAGGAACTGTAGGTTTTTTCTAGACAGATGTGGGAGGAGAATTTTGTCACTAATTTTAATTGATTTGAAACTATTCATTAGAGTTGTTTTGACTAAACAAGGACTCTTATGAGGTTGATATGGTGAGTAGAAAAATGTGCATCAACTATATTATTTTTATTGACAACTGACCCAACTTTTCCACTGGGTAGACTGTGGTTCTGGATTGTTGTGGGGACTAATGCATATGGCCTGAGCTAACAAAGCAAGATGTACCGTATGGGCTTAGAGATTTGGTGACATTGCAGTGTTTCCCTGAGAAATCAGGAGATACAGTATAATGGTTTTCTGACTTCTTTCCTTCAGTCTCTCCACCAGCATGCTTTCCCTCTCCTCGAGCAGCAGCCCTGGTTCTCTTGCATCTAGCAGAGGATCTCTTGCCACCTCCAGCCAGGACTCGTCCACTTCAGCCAGTTTCACTGATCTCTACTGCGAGCACCTGGAGCAGTTGGACTCAGACTATCAGAACAAGCTTGACTTGATCTTAGAAGGAGCTACTGGATTTAGACCGTCAGGCTGTATCACCACTATTCACGAAAACGAAGTAGCGAAAACTCACAAAGCAGATACCACCAGTCGCATACAGGCTCTGAGATCATTGTCTGGTACTCCAAAATCCATGACATCGCTATCTCCAAGGTCATCTCTCTCTTCTCCGTCTCCACCTTGCTCTCCACTGGTGATAGACCCACTCCTAACTGGTGATGCCTTTTCAAGCCATATGGATTTTGATGATGCAGAAATAAGTACAAATCTCTCAGAACTCACCCTAAACACTGGGAGTGGCAACTGTAGACTGGAAGAGCCTAGAGCGGGAGATAAACATCTAGGTCAAGGTATGGTAACAAACTATTTGCAAGCACATGCATGCATTTATTTTTAATGTAGTTTATAAAGCACTGAGAAGCAAGTATTTCAAAAGCTGTCAGTCATCTTGATATCTTTGTGTTGAAGAGTGTATTCAACTGTGTGTCCTACCTTGCTGGAGAGAAAAGGTTGGTATTTTAATTTGTACACAAAAAATACTGCAGATCTGATGAGTCTTACAGAAGACTGTATCTAGGTGTGTTTTTAGTGTACTTATATGTATGTGTTACATGGGATTACAGGGATTCCATGTGGTTGTGGTGGGATGTCTGGTTTAATTTGGCACTTAACTATTCAGAATGTTGTCTAGTGTTTTGTGTCTGAAAATGGAAGGCGTGTAATGCCATATTGACACAAACTTTTTGGCCAAGCTTTTGAGGAAGACTGGGAAAGGCATTTAGTTTAATAGTTAATAAATGATAATAAAAATCCTTCCCCGCCACCTCAGCATACACAAAGTCTTCCTCTGGTTCCCAGTAAATCAGTGGCAATGAATTTATTAACTTCAGCTGAGCAGACATGTCAAGGCTGTGCTTGAATTTCTGCTGTTTTGAGGGGGATGGTCTCTTAGCAACAAAAACGTGTTTAGATTGTGAGCATGATAAAATAAGACATTTAGAGATAGTGGATGTTCTCATACATGCATATGGCTTATTGGTGGGTGGGAAGGGTACATCCCTTTTTAGAATGATGGCTGGGCTGAAGCGGATGGAAAGCAGTAGGCAGCAGCAGTCAGGGCACTTGTGCTAGGGCCTGTCTGAAGCCCTTGTGATTGTAGTTGAGTTAAATCCAATGGAGATGAGTGAAATGACTGGATTTGTAACTGCAGTGAAGAAGAGCTTTAAAGGCAATATAAACTTGCAAGCTATAGTTGTATGAACCAGCAGTGCAGTTTGTTTCTGTTTTTCATAGGATTATAAAACAGCCTGTGTGAAGAAAGGGAACTAGCACCATGTTATCACTGCCTTCTGCATTAGGAAGGCTGATACTATTTAAAATACAATAAGACATGCGTGCAGTTCTTCCCCTTTGAGCTACCATTTTCCTGCAAGCAAAAGGTATTATGCATTTGAGTAGGAAACAGTAATTATTCCTATTAGAACTGGGTGCTGATTAGTTTTAACCTTTTTAGCTCTTCAAGATTTGTCAGGGCTGTTGAAGTGAAAGCTCAGGTGTTAAGCAGATTAAGTGATTATTGCTGTTAGCCAGTCAGCAGACAAAATAATCACCATAAGTAGTTTATTTCAGGGCAATAACAAGATGGGATTTTACTCCGCAGGCATTTGGGGGGGGTTCAGTGTAACACCCGAAACGCGGTGGCTGGATCTGGGGTGGTCGGTACTTGGTGTCATGGGCAAAGCATGCTCACGTGTTCCTGTAAGTAGAGCTGAATAGTATATATCTGAGGCATTTGCTTTTTGTTTCTGTTAGAACAGAACCTCTGCTACCTTTGAAGCTAAAGTAAGGTTTCCTCTTTCACCTGAGAGATACCTGAGCAATGTAGGGGAAACTAATAGCAAAACCTGGAATCTGGCAGTCTGGCATTCTCTGAGGAAATGGCGTGGATGCGAGGACATGGCTCTTCAAAGCCTTGTCATGGTGTGTCCAGGAGAGCCCATGGAAGGGGAAATGGCAGGAAGTGAAGAGCAAACTTTAAATTCTTGATATGAGTGGAAAAAGGTAAAAAAAAAACATAGGAAGTGCTATCTGCCTGCTTAGAAATCTAGAAGAGAGTTGAGTCATTTCTGAACTCTTCCATACACTTTTTTTTAGTGTGATCCCTCTTTAGAGACTTAAAACAGAAAATCCAAATTTTGCATTAACTAGCCACATGAAAAAGTTACAGGTTCAGTGTGTGTGTGTGTAAGACTTGCAGGGCTGAGCTTCCAAGTCCTTTGCAAAAAAAGTAAGGAAAAGGATGGCTGCGTGATGAATCCTTTTCAGGGAACCCGTTCATCTTTATTCAGGTTTAGGTTTTAGTATGCTGCTGTACAGATACCCACTTCATTGCTGGGGTTTGTGCACCCTCTGTATTTGCCCTCCCTTGGCCACAAGGTGCTCAGGTGAAATGGCCAAAAATGAAGACTTTCTGGGTTGAAATGACTAAATGGCATTGGCAATCGAATGAGAAAAAGAGGTTGAGCCTGCTGGAGTTTTACCTGCGGTGTCCTTTCTGGTGAGGGAGCCTCATGCAGAGGGATTCACGGAGTGGCATTTCTGGGAGCGGTGCGTAAAACTCAAACAACTTGATCTAGAAAGGCAGCCAGTGGAGAGGAAATTATTTTCATGTTAAAACCATGGAATGGGGGGTACAAAGCAGCACTAAGGAAAGAAGAGACGTAGTTTTTACCCTGCCTGCATACCTCCAGCATAGCCCAAAGTATGTGGAGTGCAGCAGGGGCCAGGCCCTTGCACGCAGCAGGAGGGAGGATGGATTAAACTGTGGATGCCAGTATTAAATGGATCCATTTGTTTCCGTTAATGACTGATATATTGTGTTACAGATGCTATCTTGTGTTCGTGTGGTTTGTCCTGTGGGGAAAAGGTCTGGATATTTATTTCTGTCCAACAGTTCCATGGGAATACCAAGATGAAAAATACCATTCAGTGGTGGTGTCAAAAAATACATGGATAAATGGGCCCAAATTGCACATGTGCACTCAATATATCGGTGCTACCTGTAGCACCCTCTACCGTTGATTGTAGAACAAGTCCTTATATTATTCCATAACTGTATGTTGAGCTTGCACACTTTTCGCACCAATGTTTTTTCGAACCTCTTTAAGTGGCTTTGAGACTGCAAAAAAACCCCACAAACTGCTTTGTAATAAAGAAAATATGGGATGGAAACCATATATTGTTTGGGGGGCATGTGCTTTCCTAAGGCTACAGGAAAGAGGGGCCACTTCTGAAAGATGAAAGCCCCTTGGAGAGGAGTGCGTTGCCACACTTCTGCTGCGGGGTTACAGCTGCTCCCAGTGTGACAATGTGGCACCTCCTTGCCCTCAGACCAGGTGCTCCAAAGCCCTGCCAGAGAGGGAGAGCCAAGAGCTGGGTATGTCCCAGCCCTCGTTAGCCACCTTGGCAGACAGAGTTCTCCAGACTCTCAGCTGAAGAATATCTCTGAAGAAATCTGATGGCTCAAGTGAAAAGGTGCAGAATTTGCAGAAGTTTCCAGGGCATATCTCCCTGTTTTGTAGCACAAGAAATCTAAGTGAGGTAACACCTCTGTGCAAAACTCCTTGCTTCAACTTACTCAGTTTCTCTTCCCTATCTCCTTTTCCCTGCATTCCGGCATGTGGCTGCTACTTTGAAGCCTATAATCTCTCTTTCCATGTTTAGCCAGTTAACCTGGTCTTTCTGGACCTGTCTTCTGTCCTGTGTACACTAACCTTTTGGGTTCAGGGGTAGGTGGGTGGTGGTTTTTTGCTGTTTCCCCTCTTTGAAGCTAAACTTTTGGTGTAAGCTCTCCAGGTGGGATATACTCCTCAGCATAATTCATACTTGGCCAGAGCTTGGTCAGTAGTGTTTGCCTTGCTGATGCTGTCTGGGGTAGCGAGGACCAGAAGGCCTACTGCCTGCTTAAGGGTGACTTGCAGTAGAAGTTGTTTTATTGGTTCATATTTATAACTAAACTGGAATTCACAAGTTCTGCTTCTTCTGCATGTTGCCCATCTTGTCATGTGTACCTATCCTTCAGGTGCTTTGAAAGCCTCTCCTCACATTGCCTGCGAGGACCTGTGCCCATGGAGGTGCCGGGGATAGCCAGTTGTAATGCACTCAGCACCATCAGTGTGTAACTTCAGCCTGTGGGTATACTACTGTAGGACCCAGGTGTTAAATGGGCATTGACTGTGCAATGAAGCCCTGGTCTCACCTCTACCACACAGGCTGTTCCTCTGGTTGTCCTGGAGCTTTTTGTTCTCCAGGGCAGTCCAGTGGCACGTTCCTGAAGCACTAACTTGACAGTGGCTGTTGAGCACAGCCCGCCGTACCTGTGTCCTCTCTGTCTTCAGAAACATGCTGTTGCTTAACAGTACTTGGGTGGGGAAAAAATGCAATTCAAGGGGAGGATAAGATAAAAGCTGCTCCTGATCCAGACAGTTTGTTTTCATTAACACCTGTTTTTGATTTTCCTCTGTGCTTTTCTGATAGGTATAAATACAGCTGGAGGCACAGCACTGAAGGTGGCGTGTGTATCAGCTGCAGTGTCTGATGAATCTGTCGCTGGAGATAGCGGGGTATATGAGGCGGCTGTACAAAGGTAGGTATCAGATCTCTCTCTAGGAAGAAGCCAATGACTCAGCTTTGCACACAGGGGTCAGCTGGAATAATGCTGGTTATGATCTTTTTTGTAATTTGGTGGCTAAAGTTCTCAATCTCAGATTTCTTAATACTTCTGAAAAAACTATGAGCAGGTTGCATTTGATCATCAAAATGACCCATGCTTCCTGTAATAGAAGTAGCTGAAAGCAAGCTCACAGAGAACTGTTTGAACAGCTGGTCTGTTTGTGAAGGTGCTGGTAAGCTGTGACTGCTGCCTTGACAGGGGTAGCAGAGCCATCTGGCAGGTGTAAAGTTCTCCTCCTGTCAGTCAGCCGTTCTGGTGTCAATGACAGCCCTCAGTCAGCATGAGAGGACTTTGGGATGTTTAAGGAAGATAGCAGAAGCACCTTGAACTGCCTCGTGGATGTGTACACACTGCGATGCAGTTCCCAAGTGCTTGGATCCAGCATGTGATTTCTGCAGGACTTCTCCACCTAAGTGCATAGCTTATAGCCGGAGCTGGGCATCACTGTCTTGCTGGGTTTCTGGACCTCCCTTACTGCTTGCTAAAAGCTATCTGGGGTGGTTTGACAAAATGTTCACTGGAAGGTACTGATCTTACTGATACCTGGTTTGGGTGCATCTAACATGGATTTTCTTACTATTTTATTGGCATTGAGATGAATTACGGGGTCACTTGTTGCAGGACACGACTGTAGAGGTGAAAAATTGCTCATCTTGTATCCCTCCCATTCATTCGTTATCTTCATTAATTCTCTAGATAAATCAGTAGTTTTTTACATTTAGAGCACAATTCACTTTGATAAGAATGCGCAATGCTTCTGTAAAGTAGACCTCATGGGTGCAAGCCAGGCAGCCAGACAGCTGGGTGTCTTAGGCCCCCTGTGTCCCTCAACAGGATAGGGAGCTCTGCGGAGAGGGGAGGAGGGATAATGTGTGACAATTACAGAAGACATCCCATGCACACTGCCATATCTGATGTTACTTAATGTTCTTTGGGTTGTTGACTTACCAACCTTTATAATGACTACAGTATCATTTTGATGCCTATAATAAATGGTGAGGGTAGGATGAGCAATATGTTTGTCCTCTGTAGCAGAAATGTAATGAAATACAAGAGTGTGCTAAGTAATATGGAAAATACTTAGAAGAGAAAAATGCTAATCCTGTTTTGATATGCTGCAGCATAGCCTCTGAGTCAATTAGACAATGAATGTAAGTTTTGGAGACTTTCAGTGCATAAAACTTTGGAGGAGGAGTACACTGGGAAGAAAATTATGCAGGTAGCTGTTTCAAGGAAGACCAGTCAGTGTACTCTGTCACTTTTAATGTGCTTAGGGAAATTTGATTTCTTAAAGAAACAAAGGAATGACTTAAATCTAGTCAAACTTGAGAATTTTTGCTGTCATGATGCAGGACAGGATTCCAGTTGTTAAGTCTTACTTCTGTTGGTGGGGAGTAAGTGTCTTTACTAAATCCAGTCAAGGGAACCCTTTAAAAATCCCCCACTGCCTTATTTTTGCAGTCTTTTGCGTGGCTTTTTTTGGCAGTGAAGGGGGAAGGCATATTACTTTCTGCTGATAAGCACTGTAATACATACCTCTAAAGATGATTGCATTTACTTCTTAAATGTGCTTTCTTTTAGCTGCTAATTTTACAAAATCCATATACCCAACCCCTGAATGGAAGGGAAAAGATCTTGTATCACCTAAATGCTAGCACTTCAATAAGAGGGAAATCAAGTCCTTAATTTTCTTTGATTTCTTTCAGACCATGTGTATCAGAAGTGATGGTGTTTGACAGTGATGATACAGAAGCAGTTGGGACAGCTAAAGTGCAAATTGCAATGAGGTAAGCGCTACACATTTTTATTGGATTTTCCTTCCAATGGAAAGAATTATATATGGGCTTTAAAAGATAGTGCTTTCTGTTTTCTTATCCTGTTTATCCTGTCCTATTAGTATTAACTAACTAATGCCCTCTTTGTAGTGTAATTGAGAACTACACTCGACTCTAGGAGGTCTTTGGCCCAGTTATCCTCTTTCATGTCAGTGGAAATCAACTGGTGATAGGGTGGTATGAGGGTGCAAACTAGCAATGGGAGCACTGACAGTGCTGGGCTGGAGAAAGCCTTTTGCTGGCTTGCAGTCTCCTTTAGTGTGCAGCTTGTGGGGGAAAAACTGCTGAGAGTAAATGGCATTCATAATCATTGACCAAACCTGAATCTCACAAATAGTGGGTAAGGTATAGGAAGGTAGGCACAGAGGCATCTTCTTTAAATGACTTAGTGGAAGATTATTTATGGTTTGAGGAAAAATAAGTAGTGCAAAACTCTCTTGTCATGGCCACCAAGAGTAAAACAATGGTTACCCATAACATCTTCACTGTTGTACTTCAAGTATTTCTACTTGTAACTTTTTTATATTACAGTCATTATATAAGGCATTTCAAAAGGTTTTAGTTACAATACAGCAATTTAGATAGAACACAGGAAAAGCAACGTGTGTTAAGTCAGACCTGTAGTCTGTTGTATCTGAATTCTGAAGTTCTGGATGTTCTGGACTGTTCTAAATTCTCGATGTTCTGGTAGCAAAACTTCACATAACATGAAACTGGTTTTGTTTTAAACTATACGCAAGCCACAGTCCCATTATTGTTTTGTCTTGTTTGTAAATTTTTAATGTTGTTTGATTGTATTCATGAAACAACTGGAATACTCATTCATGGAATCCAAGGCAGACTTCTTTAATAATAATGCTTTTTTGTGTCTTTCCAATTCAGATATGATGACAAAAATAAACAATTTGCGATACTGGTCATCCAGCTGCGTAATGTTCCAGCACTGCTGTTACAACAAGATCAAAAAGTGTAAGTGAGTGAAATAAACACACTTGAAGTATTCGTATGAGATTGCAGTGGGAATCTGTGAGATGTTGGTTTTTGTTTATTCACACTCTTAAAAATTTACCCTTTTTGAAATGCTTCTACACTTTGTTTTGTGTAGCAACATTTATGAACTAATAAACCCACAAATGGAAATAAGATACAGTTTTTTCCTCAAAGGTCCATATTTGCTAGGAAAAGACTTGCCTGGAATTAGTACTAGCCAGCGAGATTCTTAACCGTAGCAGTGCCCAGAGCAACTGCATTGAGTGGAGAGGGCGCATTTGTTCTGCTATAGAACTCATCCTTGGACACCTGCGCAGGTGCATGTGTGGGGAAATGTACAGCTTCTGCTAGATTCATTCTAGGCACAAGTTTTTTAAATTCAGCTATGTGCTGAGTAAGCTGACAAAAATTTTATTTATTTTGTGTAGTTGTTTCTACCTACAAAAGGGTATGTTAGCAGCATGACAAGTTGCACAGACATAAACAACCATGTAAAACAATCCCATGACGTTCAATTACAAGTTCAGAAGGATGAAGTCTACAGCAACTCATGACACTTCATGTCCCTGATGTTGTGATATGTTCCTTTTTTCTCAGTTGACTGATATTCCAAAGAATAGGATAGGACAGTAATGTCCACAGTGCTTAGGATGAATTTCACTTACAGATTTATGGAGCCCTTGCAATGGAGGGAACTACAAACCTGTACGGTAGTATTGATTGCAACGCTTTTTTCAATAGGAACATTCGCGTGGCTGTCCTGCCTTGTTCAGAAAGCACAAGCTGCTTGTTTCGTACAAGACCAGTGGAAGCTTCAGACAATCTTGTGTACAATGAAGTATTTTGGGTTTCTATCTCTTACCCGGCTTTACGCCAGAAGACTTTAAGAGTCGATGTTTGCACTGTAGATAAGTCTCACCTTGAAGAATGTTTGGTTAGTATTAATCTCTATTTTAATATCTTTGTGTTTGTTTGCTCTTTTGAATTAGATTAAAATTTTAACTTTGAAATATGGCAATTTCTGTGGAAGTTTTCTTGATAATCCTCAGCTATATGATCTCTCCCAGATAGTGTTCTTTGCAATAATGATTTTGATCAGGAAAAAAAAAATGTATTAGATAAATGTTTTGTTACAGAACTACTGGTGACTTTGTCAGACTACTAGATTTCCCTTCTCTCATGACATAATGTGAAACCCTACCTATTTTCCTTCCTTTTGGAAACATTTGTTGTAATGTAATTGAAAATGGGCGACTTAGAGGAATTTGGAAGCCACTGTAGAATATTAAAAATCTCTAAAGGATTTTTTAAAACCTGCTATTAATCTACACTACTAAAATCTACACGAGTACAGTTTTTTGAGTGCTAGAATTGCCATAGGCAGCCACCCCCTATTGTTAGAAGAGCTTTTTTGTTGCTCAGTATTACCTGAGCAAGTTGATTTTAATAGAACTATTTATGGATTATTGTACTCCAGAACATGAGTAGGGTGTGTGGGACATAAGCAACCATTAAGTTACAGAAAAGTTGATGTTTTGTCCTGCACGTGTTATGTAGCATCTCCTTTGGCTGGAGGGGTACACATTTTATGGTGCTTCTGCATTTCTTCCTTCACTTGCTTTGCAAACTATGCTTTGTTTCAGGAAAGCATCTGTTTTCCAAATGTTTTTTTTTCTCTTTTGGCAGTGTGTACAGTCCTACAGTGCCTAAGCTCCAGGTGGGAGCATGCTAACTTGCAGGAGGTGTGCTCAGCATGCAGTCTGCTGGACTGGTCTGGTGCAATGGAGTCCACTCAGACATGGATTAGATACATTGCGAATCAGCTTTACTTTGGTTTTGAATATGTTAGGATGTGTACTAAATGTAACGCAGTAAAAAAATGGCAAGGCAGATGAAGAGGACTGGAATACACAAAACTAAAGCATCTCAGTCTGAGGCAGTGATTTTTGTCAGCCTTGCATATTTCTTGAAAGGGAGTCTTCATCTCCTGTTCCTTTCTCTTTTTATTTGAAGCTCTGGCTGTAATTTATCCTGTCTGCAGTAGCACTGTTCACACTTCTGGATTCTTGTACACAGGAGCTGTAGTGAAGCACTTGCTACTTGGATTGGAAGTCCTAGACAATGTTAAAAATTATTAAACATAAAGCATTACTAGTGCTGTTGAAATGGGGATAAACAGGCAATTTTTCTTTTTGTCAAACTTGCCAAAGTCAAGTAGTCCTGGATTTTCACTCTCATTAATTCTTACTGGTGTGACAGTGGTTCATTTTAGTATTACACTAAAACTGTGGTTTTGCTCTCGATAGGGTGGAGCACAAATTAGCCTTGCTGAAATATGTAGATCTGGAGAGAAATCAACCCGTTGGTATAACCTCCTTAGTTATAAGTACCTGCAGAAGCAAAACAGGAAAAGTAAACAAGGAAACATTCACTCTGAAGTACCCTGCACTGAAAAAACAGTAAGAACAACTGCTTAAATCAAACAAATTTCTTCTAAACAGTACTAATGAGAGGGTTTATGTGGCTGAAGGACTGTTACAACAGATGAGAAGTGAAGGCTGGTGTGTTTATATTTAGAACTTGAAAATGTCATTAAGTGCGGCAAAATAATTCACATGTCGATTACAGATATGCCCTTGTCCTGGGCTAAATATTTACTGAAATCTGCTCTTAACGAAGCTGAGGGATGTGGTATGTGGTCTGGTGTAAGTGATGTGTGAGCTTTTGCCTTTGTTCCCACTAGACAGTTCACCTTGCTGCAATGGACTTGCTGAACGAGTCAAGATACAGACTTACCTTTGCACATGCATGGCATGCAATATGCTCGTCCTATAGCTGCACACGTGCATATGCTAGTGTAACTGGCCAAGGGGGGGGTGGACCAGGTATGCTCACACAGGCTTGACCAAGCACTGTATGTGCAATAGGCTGCTTGAACAACGCAGATGTAGAGACTACGACTCTCTCCTGCCACCAGAGGAAAGCTGGTTGGGGCTGTTCTGACCAGAAAGGCAGGGTGCTTTGCAGTTTGTGAGAGTCATATCTTCACAAGAAGCCTGTTGCTCTCCTCAGGACTCTGTCTCAGCACTCTTAGAGCAGACAGCTGTT
>VYZW01004414.1:19303-46517 GCA_013401315.1 Balaeniceps rex
AGCTGTAGTCTAACAAACGTGTGCTGTACGCGTGCTCTCTGTGCATGTACGTACAGCGATTTGGATCTTTTCTGCAGATGCACAATAAGTAAGGGAACAGTCTTTAAAATCATACCTTTGTTCTGTATGAGATTGCCGGGTCACATTGATGTACTGGATCGACAGGCAAAGCTTGTTGGAATCAATTGTGTTGTATGGCAATCAATGTATGCAGAGCCCTTAGGGAGCAATACAGTTAATGTAGCAGCTACTGAGTTCAAAGAGCGAAGTGTCAGGACACCCTGCATGAAAAGGGCTAAAGAATATGGTTTTGAATGCGATGCCTCTGGGACTGACATATCACAGGTGCCTGTCAGACAGCCCTGGGTATGTATCATCAGTAAGATGGCAAGCCAGCATTTACACTGCAGTATCTTGTCTTTCAGGTGGATAAAGAGACAAACACAGAGAGCCTTGCACAGTCTTCTACCGTAGTTCGTCCGAAAGACAAAAGAGCAGCGAATCCACCCCAAACGCAGTTTGTCAGAGGTAGCACTATCATCCGCTCAAAAACATTTTCACCAGGACCACAAAGTCAGTATGTGTGTCGGGTAAGGTAAATGCAATCCTGAGGTTATAAATGCTGTTTTTCATTAATGAATGCGTGATATCAATGTTCACTTAATCTGAATTTTTCACAGAGACTTGACACTGCTTTCTTCTCTCCCGCTTTGACTTAAGAAGTTGCTCTGTTCTGACCTCCTAGACAGTATCTTTCCTTGGAACTAATAGTATTAAGCACAAATTTATGAAATACATATGTGCACATATGTTTGTGGTATATGCAGCATGTGGAGATGCCCAAACTAACCTGCAAGGGCTGCTGTAAGACAGTGATGAATAAGCTCTATATCAAACAATTTGCTGTTGCTTTAAGACTGTTCGGTGCTAACTTGAACTGAGTTACCTGTGTCCACCTGACTGCAGATGAGGTGAACATAAAAGCTTGACAGAAATGGAAAGGTAAGTACCTGATAATGTCAGCAAAAAAAAATTGTGGAAGCTTGAAACTCTTCAGTGTGCTTTGTCTGAAGGTAACTGAACAGGCCACGTAGTGGGTCAGGATGTCATTTCCACTGCTTTGAAATGTTTGTTCACAATTATTTCCTGGATTGAGGGTCAGCCTAAACTTATAAATAACTCGTCTTTTAAATTGAATTGGCAAACAAGCAAGCACTGCCTTTTATCACACATGACCTGTCCTAAGTGCGCATTCTCTTAATACAGCTGAGCCGGATTTGATGTGCAGGTTTTCTGCAATTCAGAAGCAGGTGCTTCCATAGAAACAAACCTTATTTAATTTGCAGCAGTGTCCTGTGCTTGGATGGTAGAGGTAGTGTGTCCCAGCACATGCAGATCGTACATGCCTGTTCCCCGCCCCCCCCAACTTTGTGAAGGAAAATGAGATGGGAATTAAACCCTACCTGAGTTGAGCTCTTTTTAAGGGTCTAGAGACAATCACAAAAGAAGGCAGGCTGTATGTGTGTAACATGACAACTCTTAAGTTGAAAAACATGGGGGGATAGCTTACGGGTAAACCTACCTCTTGCACCACTAGCTTAAAATATAGGTGATTTTAGAGAAATCCCTAACAAAATAGCCCCATGTTTTACAGATGCTAGAAAAGAGGTTGTTTTGGGGTTTTTGGTTGGTTTTTTTGTTTGTTTGTTTTTTTAATGTATTACTTAGAGCTTCTTTTTCTAGGCTGTTTTGCCCAGCATAGTTACTTGCACAGGAGAAGGGCAGTGGGGTAGAGTCCCATATTATACCCTAACTCAGCATCTCTCTTTCCATGCAGTCTATTCCCAAAAAGGGACAGAGTTCAAGGCTTGTGGCAGGATCTGGCTGTGCCAAATGGATTGCATGTTGTGCACTCAGGTTGGGGTGGCAGCTGTCATCTGTAGCCTTTCACAAAACTTCATAGTTCTGCTTACATCACTGCTTATAGTCACGTACAGAACCCTCTGATCTTGCTAATAATGTGTGTATGCACTGCTTGTATTTCTTTCATGAAAAATATGTGGTTTTCACTTTTATTTTCAGCTGAATCGCAGTGATAGTGACAGTTCAACGCTATCCAAAAAGCCCCCTTTTGTTCGAAATGCAATGGAGAGACGAAGTGTCAGAGTGAAACGGGTAAAAACATCACTTTTTTTTTTCTCTAGCATAGACACTTGCAAAAAACTGAAAACTGTTTTAAAGGAAGAATTTGCAAACATAAATCAGTTGCCACTTGATTTCATCCACAACCTTTTCTTTGTGTGTGAGAAGTTTCTTAAGGCTACTTTTCTTTGATACATCAGAATATGACAGGAACGTTTAAGTTGGAACTCATTTAGAACAATCAGTTTAGGAAGATGGTTCTTGGTATTTTCCATCTTGTCAGAGCAGAAGTAGCACAAATAGTTTTGCTGTGTTTATTGTTGCAAGATTCTTAAGTACTTATAATGAATGTGAGGAAGAGGGCAAGGAGAATGATGTCTCGGATGCTCAGGTGACCCTGTTGTAGTGACTCTATGGCACACAATGAACCCCTGTGCCATTGTGATGGCAATCACTGAAACTCCCCTGGGATACTGATGCTCAGCTCCTAAGGAGATAGTTTTCTTGAGGCAGTTTGTGTTTGAAACTAGCAGAAGGCAACATAATATGTTACTGGAAAAAACAAACACAGGTTTTTCTGCTGCATTGTGGATTCATCTGAAGATGAGACATTAAACTTAGGAGCAAGGTGTGCAAGCAAGACTTGTTTGATTTGGAGAATCTGCCAAGGAAGAAATTTAGCGGAAACACCAAAATCAAAAGACTTATCTATAAGACTTGCTTGAGTTTGTGCTTTCTGTCTTGAGATGGATTGGAAAGCAGGATCAATAGAGATGCTTTGTGCTAAGGGAATTTCTGGAAAAATGGGTTTCATGATGTATTTGGCCCTTCCTGGGGGAGTGATTAGGACAGTTCTCATCACTCTGTTCATACACCCCTTCTTTTCTAGCCTTCAATGAAGTCCTTCGGTACAGAGCGCCTAATCCGCACTTCGCTAGACCTGGAGCTGGACCTGCAAGCTTCAAAAACCTGGCATGATCGGCTGGTTCAGGAGATCTCGGTGCTGAGAGAACTGAAGGAACAGTTGGAACAAGCTCAAAGTCAGGGTGAAAAAGAGTTGCCGCAGTGGGTGAAGGATGATGAGAGATTTCGACTGCTGCTGAGGCTAGTGGAAAAACGAGTGAGTAATACCTGCCCTTGGATTTTGTTCAAGATTTTTGAGAAATGTGATTTGAGAAACAGGGTACTTCGGACAGTCAGGAAATTAAGCCTTAGCACTAAAGTCACTCGTGTCTTCCACTTACGGCTCCATCAAGCAAGTGATTGATAATGGAAGCTGCAGTCCTTGAGTGTCTGGCTATTTTCAGGTGTGGCATTTACAAACGGCAAAGTCTGTGCCCACAGATACAAGGGTTAGGAAGACAGCAGTTATGTCTCTTGCTTCTTCTAAGAGAAATAATGGCTGCATAAAACTTGTGCATACATGACACTTGGCTTTAGAATAGGATCCTTATGCATATGAAGTGATAATACAAGTCAGATGATAGCAGACTTTCTGGCTTTAAGAGCTTAATAGTATCTGTCTTTCTGCTTTTGGAGGGTGAACAGCAGGCCAGGGATGGAAAGGAGACAGAACTAATTACCAAGAATTTCAACAAACAGTTCATGAAACAATTTTTGTTTTCTTTTATGAAAGGTGTCTTTCAACTTTGAAAGCATCATCACTTTTGCTGGAGTTTGACCCCTTTTTAACTTCCTGTAGAGTACTGTTAGTCCCAAACCCATGCATTTACAAGCACAGGAATTTCCTGCCTTAGCACAGGTGCAAACATGAGAAGTCACAAATGCCATCTGTTTTGTGAAGTGCAGGCTCCCAATCCATAGTAGCTGTGGTGTGTCATGCTGTGGTTAACATGTCATGTGGTTAGCACTTACCTTACTCTGTCTACCTCATACTCTCCCTTGTGTACAGGGCTCCTCCTCAACTTCTGTGATTTATGCATGTCAGCACCTCTGCTGACACCAGGCAGCAACTAAGTTGTTAGGGCACTGGGTGTAGGAGTGAGTTGGTACAAGGTGCTCTTTGGGGCACAGCTGGAACATGGGCTGGCACCTTCTTGCATGAGCTGATCTGCTGGCTTAAAAAATATATCAAGAAGATACAAAGAAGGTGCAGATAGCACCTATGATTCTTACCAAAGAGCTGGAATAAGACCTTACAAAAAGCACTCTCTGTTACAGTGGTTAGCTTCTGTGGCTTGTGATTCCAGAGTCAACAGTTTCCAAGCCCCTCAGACAGTAGATGAAACACTGCTGTATTTGGAGATTAGTTGGGATAAAATGATTCCTCCTGGAAACACAAACAGCTTTTTTTCCATTGTTTAGGTGGAAAAAACAGAACACAAGTGTGAGCTCAAAGCTGATAAAATGATGAGAGCTGCTGCCAAGGATGTCCACAGGCTGAGAGGGCAGAGTCGGAAGGAGCCTCTGGAAGTACAGTCATTCAGGTAGGTACAGGTCACTGGTAAAGGGGAGGAAAAATTGACTGCTACCATGGTTTTTCTATGGGTGACTAAGATGCTGATGAGGAAAGCTAATCTTTGTAGAAGTAGTTAGCTGTTCTGCTTAAAAAAAAATTTCTGTATTTTTGTATCAAAGTATAAGGTCTGAGTGAGAGTCAGGGAAACTAGCTGCAGCACTGCACGTGATCTCAAAGCAACTGGCAGAACTCCAAATCATTCCCCACCTGGCAACAAATTCACAAATCCTTTATTTAATACAGACACAGCCCTTTGCTTCCCTAAGTAACATGCCTAGAAAGCCAAGAACCCAAGCCTTTCTGAAATGGCTTTTTGATAAGGTCAGCGTTGTGAGTTCAACTGTAAGGATGCCTCATGTCTGATATGTAAATAAGAGGTGTAGATTGTGAGAGGATGTGTTGCTGCTCCTTGTGGTGACAGCTGGTGGGATAAATTTTAATGTGGATGATGGACATTTCTGGCAAGACTTCTGTTGCATTAACCACTGATCATATTTTTTTAGAGAGAAAATGGCATTTTTCACACGGCCAAGGATAAACATATCAATGCTCTCTGCGGACGATGTGTGATCACCATAAAGTATTTGCTTTCTGGACAATTCTACAAATGCAGTTTGGGTTTTGAAGTTATTTATGTGGTTTTATGAAGGTACCAAGGCATTTGTATATTAGAGCTTTTGTCAGTATGTGGATGTTTTGAAGATTTTTAGGTTAAAGTTATATCATCACAGAAACCAGCATTAAAGTGACAAGATTGTATAGTTTGTATATTTAGGAATGTATTTTTGAGAAATAGAATTTTAAATAAGAACAAATGCAGCGTAAGGTGCTGTTATTCTTAAATAATGCTGTTTAGACTTTTTGTACAGCTCTACCTTTTAGAGGTTTTACTGCAATAAAATAAATTTGAAGAAACCTCACCTCTACCTTCTATGATGTTCTGCATCGGACTCTCCTCCGAGTGATGTATTTTGTGTCCTGTGGGGAATGCAGGGAGCCAGTTTTGCCTCCCAAGTGCTGTGAACGAATTCTCTGTGAGCTGTGAAGCATTTGTGTTTCCTGCCAGGTCATGAAAGTGGGTGTGAAGTTCAGAATACTTGCACTTTTAACATGTACTGCAGCTCATGTCTGTAAAGGGTCTGTTAAGGTAACTTGGGGAGCCCATTGAAACCACTGCTGTGGGAGGAGGGCTGCAGGTTTTGAGTCCATTTTAGGTTTTGCCAATAAAGTGACCTTTCTGGACAAACCTGCTTTTTGTGTTTTGTGAATCTTCTCATCACCTAGCACCTAAATTGTGGGGTTTTTTTCTGTCACTAGCTGGAAATATATAGCTTTTAATGTGTATTAAAATCCTTCAGACCAGGTATTTTTGAGAGGTAGCTGGTGGATATACTCTGGAGTAACTTGGGTGCTCCTGGGCTTTTCCCTTTTATTCTAAATACAGGTTTTACTAGAGGTGCCAGAGATGTAACTCACCTGCTCCCTGGTTTGTTACTGAAAAATGTTATTTTGCACATACTTGGGTAAGGGTCAGTTGACCCATTGCTAACCCTAGCCCCAGCATCGTTGTGCCAAGCGTCTCCTTGCTGTGCTCATGGCTCTCAGAGGGAATGTTCCCCACCACCCTCCCCTGAAGACTTGCAATCGCTGTGTCACATGAGACACTGTAACTGACAGTATTTGTTGGGTTTCCTCTCTGCCTGTCCATTTACTGCCTCTTCCCAGGAGTTCACTGTGCCCCTGCTAACAGTGGCGGTTACTGTGCTCTGGGCCTCTATTGACTGGGTGCCCCAGTGCTCAGAGGAGGCACGGGCAGCCCTCGGGGAGCAGACCCTTGGCTGCAGTAAGGAGGTAAGTTAGTAAACGCCAGATGTCCATTTTCCACCCACCCACTGGGGCCTGGAAGTTTCTCATAAATGTTTTCTCCTTGAAAGTGCCGGTTGGTCATAGCTGAAAGTGGGAGCTTGGTTGGGTTTGGGTGAGCCTTTCCCTTCCAAAAAACTGTCATGAAGTGCAAAACTACTACTTCATCATTCGCTTAGATTTTAAAAAGCAGCAAACGGGAGCACGGGCACAGCTACACCGCCTCATCGCTTAATAAAGAAGGGTTTCCCAGTCACGAGGAGGCCGCCGGCTCTGCCCGCGCCCACTTCCCCCGCCGCCGCAGGCGGACAGGCACACCGCCCCTGCAGGCCCCGGGCCGGCCCTGAGGCCCCGCCGTTCGGCCCCCGCAGGGCTCCCGGGGCGCGCGGGGGGGTGGTGTCAGACGCAGGAGGCTGCCAGGGCCCTCCCCGCCGCCCGGGGGCACTGCCGCCGCGCTCGAGCCTCTCCCCCTCCGCTTTCCGCTTCCGCTTGCGCCACTTCCGCTTCCGGCCGCTCGAGGATGGAGGCGCGCGTGGCGCAGTCCGCAGCTCGGCTGGCGCGGCAGGTGCGGGCGGGGCCCGGCCCCTGCCCCGCCGGCCCGGGCGGCTCTCCCTGGCGGGACCGGCTCCGTGCGGGCCGCCCCGCCCGTGGAGAGAGCGGGGCCTGGCGGCACGTCCCGGAGGCTTCCGTCGGGGAAGGCGTTGAAGGTCCCCGGGGCTTTCTGGGGGGCGCAGGTGGCGGGCGAGCCCGTCGGGCAGGCCACTGGGGCCGGGGGGAGGCTCCCCAGGTAGCGGCTGTGCTAGAAACCTCAGCAGGGCCTGGAGCCCGAGCGGGGGGGGTCTCTGGGCAGCAGCGGGGGGCCCACCGTGCGCCCGGCTGGGCCAGGGGCTGGTCTCGGGTGGAAAGGCAGAAAGCAGGTAGAGGCTGAAGCCCGTTCCTCAGCTTCTTTCGTTTTTGTTGAGACAAAAAGTAGAGTAACAGCGCTCTTTCGTTCCTGAGCCCCTGTGTCATGCGGTCAGGGGGGTGTGGTTCAGCTCATGGTACTTTTCAGCGAGGGTGAGCGTTCAAGATGTTCTGCGGAAAACTTCCAAAAAAAAGGTAACAGGAAGATGTCAAACATGGTTTTGTGTGTTATCGCCCTAGTTCTTTATGCTGTTACTTAAGCTGTTTGCTGTGGCTGCCTCGCAAGAATCACCCAGTGGCCAGGCGGGCAATGGGCAGAAGGGTGTCCTGCCCTCGGGAGGGCCAGCACCGGGTCTGGTGGGTCGTTAGAGCCCAGAGCAGCCAGGGAAGCGCTTTTAGAGGACGACCTCTTGGAGGGAAGGTATGCTAGTGGCAGTCCTGGCTTTCTCAAACAGGATTATTGCAGCTGTAAGGTGCTTAGGGTTGGGAAAAAAGATGCTGACAACCCTTTCCATTTTCAGTGACTAAAAAGAATAATCCATCAGGTTTGTCATAACTAATGACTGGTCTTGACAGCAGAGTACAGCTTCAGGAAGACTTTGAATCCTACAGGTTAACTTCTCGTATGTTGCCCCAAGAGCACGTAACTGAGAGATTCTGGACACTTGGCTTGTTTTTTTTTACTTACGGTACACATGTGTTCTTAAGCAACTTTTCAGTATGTTTTCTACTCACAATTCAAACATACAGTAAGCACTGCCATAAAATACTGAGATGATAAATCTGACTGTTGAATCTCTGCAACTCCTGTTTTGCCTTTGTTTTTATGTTTCTCCTTTGTAGCTGCTAGGAGAGGAAGGGCATTTTGGGTGTTTTGTCGAGGTGGTTCTCCTGTTGCTGTCACTGCTATCTGGTCTTTAGTCCATAAACAAATTCCAGTCACTCTGAAGCAAAGCAAGAGGGACAGTTGTTTGGCTCTAACTCCAGAAGGCTGAAGGAGGCCGTGTGGAATTACTGGGCTTGAATCTGCCCATCACCTTGCTCCCAGCTACGTGCTCCCTGGTGCCAGCTCCAGCATGCCCTGGAGCCCTTTGTGAGCCAGCTGGCAGGAATCATTAGCTCTTCAAGAAAATAACCCAAAAAAGAGCAAAGAGTGTGTGCTGAGTTATTGCAGTGGGCCGGCTCAGCAAAGGCTTGATGGAGTAGTAGCAAAGATAAAGCCGTGGAGGAGGGAAGAAGGGTAAGGAAGAGAGGTGCTGTGACCCCTTTGCTATGCTTTCTTAGGCATTTTCTCTCATTTTTTATTTTTTTAAACGTGATAGAGAAAATCTCAGAAACAGTAGCTTATGCAAGTTTCATGTTAATTCAGTGGGGTCTTTGGAAGACATGTGCTAAGGGAAAATGTAAGGATGATTTTGGTTGTATCGAAGAAGCTATAGTTTTTTTGTATTCACAGGTGAGGGGAAGATTTCTAGTACTCAGCTGACCAAAGAGCCCTTGGAGATGTCAGCATGGCCTCATGTAATTCCCGCAGCTTCTCATGAGGTGGTCATCAGGTATGACCTTTTACTGACAAGTTGTGATATGTCCAGGGCTGTGCAGGTAGAATAATCCAGGGGGTGAAACTTTATGTCCTGAACAGCAGCTTTTTCTTTCCTTTTCCCAGTTACGCATTTTGTAGATCAGAGGTGTATTGGCATTGTCTCCCTCACTTGGATGGTACTGTGAGAGATGAGTTACAAGGGGTATCTGTAGTTTAATGTAGTAGTTTGTTTTTCAGAAAGAATGTAGAATTTATGATATCCCTTTAATAACATCTAGCATTCATAGGTGATTTGCTAGAGAATTAGGTTTATCACAGGTGGCTGTGATAAGGGGTGTTTATAACATGTGAACATCTAAAGACCTTTTTCCAGGTGAGCTTGGCAACATGGTTATGGGTGTGGGGGTCATAGAATCATAGAATATCTCAAATTGGAAAGGACCCATCAGGATCATTGAGTCCAACTCCCTGCTCCTTGCAGGACTACCTAAAACTAAAGCAGATGACTAAGAGCGTTGTCCAGATGCTCCTTGAACTCTGACAGGCTTGGTGGTATGACCACTTCCCTGAGGAGCCTGTTCCAGTGACCGACGACCCTCTCGGTGAAGAACCTTTTCCTAATGTCCAATCTGAACTTCTTCTGATGTGGCTTCATTCCATTCTCTCGTGTCCTGTCCGCTGGTCACCAGACAGAGGAGGGTCGTAAGTGGCGTCCCCCTCCTGACTGGCCCATGAGCCAGGGTGCCCTTGTTGCCAGTTTTGGAGCTGTTAGCTGTACTCAGCCGTGCGGCTGTCCCAGCCCAGCTGTTGTAATCTTAACCCCATCGATTTGGAACTCAGTGTAATCATTGCAGAGTTCAGGCTTTTCTGCTGGGTGGTTTTGAATGAAAAGTTCATTTCATCATGTGTATTAGCTGTTGATGAGCACAAAAAGGGAGACTTAAATGGCAGCAGCAATATTGGGATAGGCAGCTAGACCACTGTGGTGAAACCTTTTGCTTTCAGTTTGCACTTCAGTAACATAAAGACTGCTACTGAAACTTTCTGCAGGAGAGGAGCACAAAACACGATAGGAAAATGTGCCAGTCAGGCCTGACACGTTGGACTTGGCCAAATCTGAAATGGGGCCAGCCTGAATGCCTCCTATCTGCAGGTGTCTGTGCTGTGAATTTACTACTTTGGTGCAGTCATGGGAAAGAAGTAGATGAGACTTACTGAATTGTGGCATTGTTTTAGCATTTTTTACCTCCTGGCCAAATCCAAGCAATTAGGATACTAGTTGACACCTTACATTTGTGTGGGAAAAGCTGTTTGGGTCAGATGTCTGCCCCAGGGTTTGGTGATTCCTGAGAACCCTTATTCTGGGTTCTGGCTGTGCACATGGATAAACCTCTTTCCTCATTCTCTCTTGTAGTCTAACAATATGGAAAGAACCTCCAGTAAGATACTGGTCATCTCACCTCCTGCGAGTCTTAACTTGGGTGGCCAGAGGCATCTGTGAATATTGGAGGAAAATCCAAATCGAATTTCTGTTCTGAAAAGTTTGCCAATGGTACTGAAATGTCTCAGTGGCTATACCTTTGGGGGAATCTTTTAATGCAGGAGGACTAAGCTGCTTGTTGGCTTGGATATATAGTGATTTTAATTTTAAAAGCAGAACGCAAATTTCTGGATCTGGACGATGTTTGTCCTCAATGCAAAACTCTCCTAAGGGTCTGACTTGCTAACCTGTCCTGAAGCTGGTGACTTTGCTAGAGAGAAGGTAATACTGGGTAGACACAGAATTTACAGATAATGTGATATTAAGAGTAGAACATGTCTTCGTGCTTTTCTTAAAGCGCATTTGGGGGTGTGGGGGGTGAGTTATGCGTGTCACTGCTCCGATGTTCCTTTAAGTCAGTTTGTAGCAATAACGCTTAAACTTACAGTGAAACAATTGTAAAACCATGCAATGAAATCTCTCTTGCACTATTTTAAATTTGAAGTTCAGTCTGAAAATTTTTCAAATGGGTCTGTAAGTTACATGAAATGCTACCAGGTCAGGCCAGTAAGAAAAGTTGAAAATAAATATATTTTCTGTTCGTTTTATGGGGGAAAGTATGTATATGTATGTGTGAGAAAAACAGTCTGGTTTTTGGGGGGTCTGCCTTGGTTAAAAAAAGAATAGGCTGCAAAAGGAAAAGCTGCAATGGACTATTTGAAGTGAGTTATTTTTGAGATACAGCTGTGCTGTTCAATGATTTTAGTTGTCTAAATGTCAAACTGGAGGTTTTGATAAAGGGTTTCTTTTTCTCAAAGTCCTGCTCCTTCACATCTGAACCTGCATCCTGTTGTCCTGTAGCAGAGGAGACCTTGAGGCTGTAAAGTGTGCTGGAAGCTGAAACACAAATGAAGAATGACCTCAAAAGTACTCTTTTTGAGCATCTGCAGTTATAGTGGCATTTGTGGGAGCTCTTGTTCAGGTGGACATACAAGACCAGAAGATTTGATGGCCCAATTTTTTTCCTTAATTAGATATTCTGGTTGTTTGAAGAGCAACAAGGTAAATGAGCCCTTTTTGATAAGGTTTGGTGGCCTATTTGACTACAATAATAGCCTGAGCTGCCTCCTCCTGTGGGAGTTCTGGTAGAGGAGAGCCTGAATGACTCAGGTGAGGGGCTGGCGAGCCAGGTTGGGGAGTGCTCACTGCTTCTTCTAGCTGCCTCTCCCTCCATAGCAGTATTGAGTCGCTTAAGTTTTCAGTAGCCTCCAGACTTCTGTTCGTGAGCCAGGTTTGTGGCTGATGGGCACAGAGCCTATTATGGGGGAGGACAAGAGATGGAGAACAGAGATGAAGTTTCAGATACTTGGTTTCTTTAGGCGATGGGGTGAGGAAGATTACTGCTCCTTGCAGCAGCTTCCAGCCATTGGACTAAGACTGCCTGTTGAAGCATTTGCCTGTGTCCCGGGCTGTGAAGTCTGGAGGGGCGCAGGGAAGCGCAGGGAAGTTTGGTTTTTTGGAGCATAGAGGTCCATCTGAAATTCCTGATTGCTCCTGAATGCCTTATGTCAGTTTTAAGGGAGAAGCCACGCTGGAGGTAGGGAAGGAAAAGTTGTGTGGCAAGGTGGAAGTGAGTGCATGCTGCAGGAACGGCCCTATGAATTCCCCTGTGAAGCAGCACGCTGTACTTCTTGGCATTCCTGTCTCCAGTTGGTGTTTGAGCTTGCCGTGGTTGTGTGAGTGATTGTGGTTTCATCCTCTGCAGAGAAACCGTGGCCTATGAGGTGGTCAAACTGGCTGAAGGAGTCTTTAGGGAATTTTGAGTCAAAACATTTGATATCTTTATTAGATTAAAAAAGCTGGAGAAAGTGCTTATTTTGGGAATATGTTTTATTAGCATGACCTGTTGTCTTTCTTGCATTTATGTCTTGATATTAGTGAGATTATTATCTCACTGACTTTTTTTAGGAATGTTTCAGAATCCCTATTTTTGACACAAATAGAAACCACCTTTAAACATTAATTGTTTGGAACTATTCAACTTGCGTGTCATTGCTGTTACCTTTTTCAGGCAAAACTAGAACTGTATCTGAGATCTTGCAGCTCCTTACCTTCTGTCCCCCCACTCCAAGAATTACTGTGTGACAATTTAATTTGCTTTTCAGGAAAACGAGATCAAGTTGTTAACTGCAGAAATTGAGCGTCTGAAGAACTTTGGATGCTTGGGAGTCTCCCCAAGTTTGGAAGGGTTGCGAGACGAAAACGCAAAACTTAAGTATCGGTTAAATTTCCTTCGAAAGGTAAGGGAATAAAGAATTAATGCTGTAGCATGTATTTTTGTTCTCATTAAGACAAGTTAAATAAATGATGTCAGTTTGTTACAGGTAGTGATGTGTGACAGCGTGCTCCCTCTGCATTCTGACGCCTTAATTGTTGGTGGCACATCAGATATTTCTTGGTTCCTTAAACAGAAACCTACTTTATGAAAAATGGCAGTAGGTTAATAAGCCCACACTGTCAAGTCTTGGCTAGTCATGTAATGTGCAGGCCAGCTGCATTCTGAGCCAGGATCACTGACAAAGGTGTGAGAAGTAATGCAGCCCTGCGTTCAGGGGAAGTGTTTGTGCTGGGAGGTTCAAAGGGAGAAGCAGCTCTTGAATCACATGATTTTTATGTTGTGTATGTTGCTCCTTTGCCTAGAGGTGTCAGCCAAATCTGTCAGCCATGCTTTACCAGGCAGCCAAGGACAAAAGTGAGATGTAAAGGCTCCTTAGATGCTGTGAATTTAGCCTTCTGGATTTTGTTTTTTCAGAGCCTTCAAGAGGAAAGAAGTAAAACAGCAAAAAGCATGATTAATATCAACAGCTGTCTTCAGGAGATCTTTGGAGCTGCTATTCAGGCTGCCTACCCAGATTTAGAAAACCCTCCACTAGTAGTGACGCCAAGTCAGCAGCCCAGATTTGGGGATTATCAGTGTAACAGCGCCATGGGCATAACACAGGTAAATCTGAATGATCTTACAAAGAGAGGAAAAAATGGGGATGTTGTCTGTTGGAAGCTAAATGATAGATAGCACAGTGAGAGTTGCAATATTGGACCTGTTTCAGGCTTGTTGCAGGCCTCTGGGCTAAGAATTCAGTGAGTATCTAATGGCATTTTAGGGGAAGTATTGGCCTTCATAGAGTAGACCTTTAAACCTCTGTTTAGATGACTGGTATGAGAGAGTTACATGTGTGTCACACAAAAACTGCTCAGTTCATGGGATCTAAATGAAATCAGGATTGAAGTGCTGCATTGGTTTACTAATGATGTGCAATTAACTACCAATTAGTGAGCTATAGGTTTGGAACTAATATCAGCAAAACAATAAATCACAATTCTGGACAGTTACAAAATGTTGATAAAGACCTACAAATCTGTAAATGCTTTTCTGTAATGCCAGGAAAGTATGATGTCCCCACACACGTTTGCACAGAGTTGTGTGCACACTCTCCCTTCTCACAGGGCAGGTGGGTTGCAAATGCGCGCCCCTTTTCTGGGAGTATGGGTTCCCCTCGTTGCACACAGCTCCTGTTGGTGTGGGTGCTGCAGCTTTCTACCGCCCACTAATGCACATGGCAATGAGAAGGGGCCCAGGTGCTCCCCTGTGCGCCCGAGTGGGGTGCAGGTCCCTGCGTGCATCCTGAGCTGCCCTCCACGAGCTCCAGCATGGGCCACTCGCGGCACTTGATGGTTCATTGTTGGGCCTCCGCAGAGGCCGTGGTGCACGTGGAGTACCTTCTTACAGTGTCCAACCAGGCGTAGACTACTGCTCAGGCACCATCCTTTGTGTTACTCTAGCTGACTCCTTTGTTTCAAAAGTCTCTTTTAAATTCCCTGGTTACAGCTGAATTTGGCTGATTGTTGTTGTGTTCCTTTAAGCATTTGCAGTTTCATGGCAAATGCTCTTTCAGACAGATTTGAGTGCGCTATTTCGCATGCTTTTTGTGCTCATGTTCCTATCTTATTGGCTGTTGTTATCCAAGCATTTGCTGAGGGGAGGCTGTGTGGGCATCCCCACATCTATTGCT
Source organism: Balaeniceps rex (assembly GCA_013401315.1). Taxonomy (NCBI): domain Eukaryota; kingdom Metazoa; phylum Chordata; class Aves; order Pelecaniformes; family Balaenicipitidae; genus Balaeniceps; species Balaeniceps rex. The sequence continues at coordinate 33,784 of VYZW01004414.1, forward strand.
GGTGGCATCTATATTTTCTTTTAACTAAGCAAAAGGCAGGAAACATCTTTTTTTTGTTACGATGCTCTGATCTTGGAGGTTTTCAGGCAGCTGTAAGAATGGTTCCACTTTACAAAACACCTGTTAAGTGTGTGCAAAGGAAGGAGTGGAGGTTTTTTAACCTAGCTAGTATCAATAGTTACTTTGAAAATTACGGCATTGCTGCTTTCTGGAAGATATTTGGCCAAAGAGGACTCAGACGGAATAAGAGACATTTCAGGAGTTGCTCAGTGGGCTGGGACTGTGCTGAACTAAAACCAGGAGGTGGGGGAGAAAGAAGATAGTGCATTCTAGCTTAGGTGCTAAAGTGCCCAAACTTCCAATGCATTGATGCCTTTGAGTGAAGAGATAGACTCTTTGTAATTACAGATCTTTTCTTTTGCAATCTCAACAGAAGCAACATTTGGTTTTTTAAGTGTTCTGTTGTCAATTCACCTTTATTAATCCATTAGACTGGTAATCTTGACCTCGAACTTGCACCGATGCGCATGGAATTGTACTCTTCCATGTTGTCATCTGCAGCCGCTATGTCTGTCGTCCTGCCACAATGAGTTTGACTCCCGGGCAGCATCGATACGTGCTGGCCAGCAGGCTCTTGGTACAAAGCACCAAGGCGGAAACAGCCCTCACAAATACGTGTGGTCTTTCCTTGGTCTTGTTAGCATATTGTGACTGGGCTCCAGCCAGAGGAGCACCCTGGGTGACTGCACTGACATGGGCTTTCAGAGCTTTGCCATTTTTTTGACCGCTGCTTTACCCCAATTAAGTCACAGTTGGGATTCTCAGGCAGTCTGGCTTCTCAGTGTTGACGTTGTTCACATAACTCAGTGTCTGAACGGTCCCCTTCAAGTCAGGGTTTCAAGTTCCAGGTTGTCAGCTGTACTGCTGAATAAGGGTTCCTAGTACTGGGCTTGGCTATAGAGTTTGTTCCCTGGAAAGGCATGCCATGTAAGCTGGGCCTGAGCTTGGCAATACTCACACATGCAGCACACTCAGAGCGTATCAGCACAGCAGAGCCAGGGGATGCAGTGCAGTCATTTCGCTCTGAGAGCAGCAGGTTATGTACTTTCTGTCAGCCTAAGTTTTAGGGACTTGACTGTGGTGCACATCTCCCCGTAAAGCCTTGCTCCCCCAGGGTGTCCCCTGCACAGAGCTGGAACACCGGTCACCACGAATGCCAGAGGAGCTGGAGGTGCCCTGACTCAAGGGCAGCACTAGTACGTGCCAGGCAGCAACCTCTCACTGCAATGCGCTGATGTGGAAACAGCCCTCACAAATGCATATTGTTTTCCTGGGAACTCGTTAGCCTATTAATGCCTGGAGTTTGAGCTAGGAGCTCTGCTTGCTCCTTAGAGTAATAGGAGTACAGTGAGTGTTTCTGGAATGATTCGAATACATGCCTGTAATCTGGTATAACATGCCTGTAATCTGGTTTTGCATTTATTTTTCCTGTAGTTTGCAATTAGAGCAGCATGAAAGGCTATAGAGGTTTTCTGTTCTTGCCCTTTCTAAGTCTTTACCATCTTGGAAGGATCCTGTTATGATCAACCGTATGACAGGTTAAACAGGAAGCTGAAACTTAAGTAGAAGTCACATTTTGCAGCAGACTGCAAGTTAGCAAATACAAGCAGTAGTGAGTGTAAATTCTGAATTGACAGAGGTACATGCTCTTCGTGGCCTTGGTGGGAGTGAGGTGATAGATTATTTTCAAACACATCACAGTAAGAATGGAAAATCATGTGCTCGAAAACAAATAGTTGTGGTAGTTTTATACAGCGTGAATGTAGTGTTTTGCAAGGGACGGGTTGGGCTAGCTCACAGAATCCTCCTAAAGGGTGTTTTTCTAAGATTTGCAAAAAGCTGTGTGAGAAGATGCTTTGGGAATGGGCAGAGAAATTGTGGACTACATGATCTTTGAAGGTCCCTTCCAACCCAAACTATTCTGATTCTATCATTGTGTGTGAACTTGCATCATGTTATTGGTGTTGCTCAAGGGGGCCATTTATGTGTGGAGGGAAAAGGAGAGCTACTTTACGTGCAGTTTTTCTGATGCTCTTTGAAGAAAATTGGGTCGTGTTATGATTATCTTTGGTTGCTTGGATGGTTGGATTTTATTTATTTATTCATTTATTTATTTATTGTTTGAGTCTAGGGTAGGACTGAAGGCAGTTTGCTTTGGTTGCTTTTAATCATAAATCAGCAGGCTTGCTCTGAAACCACACTCGGCACCTACGGTAGGCACAGTTCAAAACTTCAAATATGAATGCTGTCAGAGCTGAGGATACCCGTGAGACTGATGAACAGGATTTTGAAGCAATGTGAAGGGCTGTGTCAGCTATGTTGATTTTTAAAGAGTTTGTCTTGTACTAGCTTAGAGAAATACAAATTTGCCAAACCACTTAACATGTTTTGAAAAATGGCCTAAAGATTTTCTTCTGACATAGGGACTACCCTTTAATTGCCCTTAGCAGAAGGGAGTGAATGTGTTGGGTCTAATTAGATTTCTGCTGTGTATAAAGAGCTGATCTAATCTGTAAAATCTGCTAGAGATGTTTTTCTCTGTGTGTGTGTGTCTTTGCATATGAAGCTAAAGGATCATAAGGATCTTTCAATGCCACAGTATCTGTGTTTTCTGTTTCACTCTGTAGAACGTTTTGGAGGACTGAATTTTACTTGATCTTGTTGTGTTTCAGATACTGCTCAAAACCAAGGAACAGAAGGTTAGCCCAAGAGAAATCGCTGAGAAAATATCAAAAAATATTCCTGCCAATGAATGCATTGAGAAGGTTGAAATTGCCGGTCCTGGTAAGATAGTTTCATGTTACACACTTTGTTATGTTTCAAAGCTGATAAGGGTGATTTTCTACTGGATGGTGATCAGGGAAGCTGAGTTGAGTTCAACTATTTTGTGATTTAAAACTGCAGTTATGGGGTGAATTAGCTGCTTCTGTCTTGGTGAGCTTTGTAGCCCTCAGGCTTGTGCAGCAGCAAAAATGTACCTCTCTATTAGAATTGGCAAGTGCAATCCTGAGCCCTTTAATTAGCAATTTTTCCACTGATCCTTAAGCGTCCAGCTTTTCCCCTTCAAATATTGGTGATGGGTATCAGGGCACAGTCACAAAATCACAGCAACATTGATATTCCCTTCTTGCTGTTGCTTGCATGGTGAGGAGACCTTGTCCTCTCACCACTGCTATGCTAGAGTAGCAAGGAGGTTATTAGTTGCTGCATCTGTGTTGTCCCTGTGACCCAGGAAGAAATACAAGGGCTCATATTCCTTAGGGCTGCAGCATAAACACAAAAATCACATGGCACAGCCCTTCGAGTGCTTGAGCAGAAGCTTGTTCATTAGCTCTGTGAAGCAGGAGAAATAAAACTGTTTTTCCACAAGCATGGATTATCCCAGGTGTAACTATGTTTTAGGATATTAATTTAAAAAAAGGAGACAAAGCAGGATTTGGTTTTGCATTCTGCAAACCCTGGCAAGATTATTTTTCTCATTAAAAAAAAAGTTTTTATAAATTCACCTTTGAGTGACAGTGTGCAAAAAGGAGTTACGTCAGTGGACTAGCTTGCAGAATCTAACTCCTACAGTAAAGGCTATAGTGCTGTGAAACAGACCCTTGTAATCTAGGAACAGAAATTGTCTTCTAGTGACAGCTTTGTTGTCCTGTTGCTGGAAAAAATTTTACGTTTTGTCAAGCTAACTTCATATGCTCTTGTCCTTGATGTGAGGAAACAGAAATCCAAGGGGGAAGGAAACAGAAAGTGGTTTGAGGCACTTCTGCAGCCCTAGCACTCATTGCTGGTTTTCTCCTTTAAAGGTTTTATCAATGTCCACTTGAGAAAGGATTTTGTATCAAAGCAGCTGAGCAGTTTATTGATGAATGGAGTTCAACCATCAGCTGTTGGCAAAAGGAAAAAGGTATGGCAGTAAGCACATAGGTATCCTGCTCCCATATAGATGAAACGTGCTGGGCTGCAGGTAGCTTTGAAATTCCCCCCGAAGTGATTTGTTGAGCAGGTGTCCATGTCAGCTGGTTGTTACAGTGGAGTAAATGGGATGTGACTTAGGGAGTGGGGGCCATGGGGTATGCCACATGTACCTGGTGTAGTCTTTGGTTGGTGAGGGACAGGGCTTCCTGGGGATGGTGTGTTGTGGCAAGGTTGGTCTGGGAGTGATCCAGATGGTTGGACTTGATGATCTTAAAGGTCTTTTCCAACCAAAAGATTCTGTGTGATTCTGTGTGTGACCCTCTGCTGGGTGGGTGCAGCAGAGCCCCAGGCTGGAAGCCTGCTCTGGTGTCCCCCGCTGGGCCTTCTCTGTTGCTGTGTGCTGCTGGCAGCAAAGAGAGTGTGAGGGTCAGCAGAGGTGAGCCTTGTTCCCCCCTGCTCTCCCCCAAAAAAATCCAGATTAAACACAAGGGGTGTGGTAATGACTGCTGCCTTTTATTCATTTTTTTCCTTTGGTGCTGTGTCTAAGGTGGTGGTGGATTTTTCATCCCCTAACATTGCAAAGGAGATGCATGTTGGCCACCTGCGGTCTACCATCATTGGAGAAAGTATGTGCCGACTATTTGAATTTGCAGGTTATGATGTTTTGAGGTGAGAGTCAACTTTTGGGTGGGGTGGGCTTGTTTGACTAAATTTATGCAATACCTATCTCTGTGCTTTGGTCTGTATTGGTCTTTTTTTACAAGCACATAACAAATAGTCCTTTATGTGTAGCAAGGTAGTAAGCTGAGCAAGTGTAGCAGGGTTAGGAATCAAGATGGGCAGCAGCTTCATTGCAGTGAAACTGGGGAGCTTGCCTGTTTTTGATTTCTGATGTTATGTGTGTTTCTTCTTTTAGTATATATATTTTTTAAATGCGTGTATTTTAAAGCGTATGTTTGAGAAATCATTATTATTGTACTCTTCGATTGCTTCAAGGTTAAATCATTTAGGAGATTGGGGCACCCAGTTTGGAATGCTCATTGCTCACCTCCAAGACAAATTTCCGGATTACTTAACTGTTTCTCCTCCCATTGGGGATCTCCAAGCTTTTTACAAGGTACTTGTAGCAAATAAGTGTGATATTTATGTCAACATCTGAAAAGCAGATTGAGGAGCTTTACAAATTGCAGCATAGTTTTGGAGAAACAAAAGAATTGAATCACTGTTAATAGATTATTGTAATAACCTGCCACTGGGTAATGCATTGCAGTATCTGGTATTGAGTTGTCTGTATGGGGCATGATTAAAGGACTTGGTAAGCATGCTGCCTCTCTGTCTTCTGAGATGTGTATGCTTGGAGAGCCTGTTATGAATGTTAGCTTGTTTGAGGGGAGAAAGAGTTGCTTTTTCATGTAGTGTGTTTTACCATAGGAATCCAAGAGGAGGTTTGACACAGAGGAGGAATTTAAGAAACGTGCCTACCAATGTGTGGTGCTGCTGCAGAGCAAAAACCCAGACTTCATTAAAGCATGGGAACTGATCTGTGACGTGTCGCGGAAAGGTGACTTTGCCAGATTCAGAAACATGTCTCAGCCCTAGAACAGTGTGGCTTTCCTCACCTTTATGTCTGAGTCCATCCTCTAATTTTCTTTTGAAAATCACTGCCATGCTGCTATGAGAAGCTTAAAGAAAAAAGCTGATACAACCAAAGTACTGGGCTGTCTGTGGAGGCTTTCAGCTAAATCTTTCGTCTCCTGAGTCCTAGTCTGATGGCTTCACCAAGAGATGGAAAGTGCCTTTAGGGACTTGCTGTCCCCATTGGTAAATGTATGCCACTAATTCCCACTGTGTGCATTTAATGGAAGTATTTTGTTCTGTTTCCCTCCTCAAGAGTTCCAGAAAATCTACAACTGCTTGGACATCACACTCATAGAAAGAGGGGAATCGTTCTACCACGAGATGATGAAAGACATCGTGAAAGAATTTGAAGATAAAGGTGAGGCTTTTGGTCTCAGAGTCAGAAATTCTGCAGCTGTCAAGATGAGTGAGGTAAACTCACTCCTCTTGAGAGAGGCTTAGGACTGATGTTTTTGAAGTTGCATGTTCCCCACCCCTGCTCTTCTTCTCAGCCACATTTCTTGAGAGGATCTTTTGTGGTGTTTCCTCCCAGAGAAGCATTAGCAGAATTGATTCTTGTATGTTTTCATTCCAGAAAGCTTGAATCTTTCTTGCTGACACCAAAAGCAGTTTGACTGTGATATTTGTAGGCAATAGCATGAGGTACTACTGGATTTTATTGTATCCTTAGTAAATAGTTAAGGAGAGATATATGACAGACTTCCCGGTCTTAGTGTTGTGCCTGTATGGGCACTTTGTCTGAGAAATCCCTGTGAAGACAGTGGCATTTTTGGATCATGTTGACTTTGAGACTCCAAAGGGAGCATAAAAAGTCTTTGGTTTTATGTGTTTCCTGTCTGGATTTGGCAGTTGTTGAATCTCACCATCTTAAGTGTTCTGACTAGCCTTATCTCTCAAAGACTTTGTGCCAAGTCCTTGTTGCATCTCCGTAGAGTTTCTGTTGCCTTTAATGCCATACTTTGTGATGCTGGTTTTGTGGCTGTAAAGATGGATCTGGATGCCAGCGACAGGAGTTTTTAAATCCAGTTAGGTCTCTTCTGGTAAGGCCAGATCTGTACAGATCCGCTTCCTTGTGCGTAGTGTGAGTTCTGGAAGTGCAGTACAGAAGGTGACTTGGTTGGCAAGGGAGTCCTCATTTTGTTTTTTTCACGTTTTGAGCCATTAATTCTTTGATAATGTGAGTGCATGGCCTTTTCTTTCTGGTAGCATCCAGGAAGGCAAGTGTTTCTGCCTGTGCTGGCCCACAAACCTCCCCATTCAATACAACACAGAATGTTTTCCATTGCTTTTCTAGGATTTGTCCAGGTCGATGATGGCCGGAAGATTGTATTTGTCCCAGGTTTCCCTGTCCCGTTGACAATCATGAAATCAGACGGAGGTTACACATATGACACATCTGACTTAGCTGCTCTCAAACACAGGGTGTGCGAAGAGAAGGCTGATATCCTTATTTACGTTGTCGATAGTGGCCAGGTGGGTATGCCAACCTCTGCTGTCACTGTTGGTACAGATCATCAGAAAGTGTGTTAAATGACAGATGAAGTAGTAACATAGGTGGAACTCCATAGGGTTTTTAGTGTGGTATATTTACTCTTGTCCTTATCAGTGTAATGGTGAATCTAATTTGGTGGCTGGTGGTCTCCATGAAGAGCCCCTAGAACTGATTGATTAGGGAGAGACCCAGTTACCACTGGAGGTGGTGAAGCCTAAAGCTCAATAGATCTGGAATGAGATTTGTACTGCTTATACTTGGGTCTCTCCTTACCTGAGGAAATGCAAGGTTGTCAGCTTTGTATCTGAGCAGTGATGGGAATGTGCCTGTGGCTGCTTCTGTAAGCCAGGAAAACTCTTTGAAAGATTAAACTTTCTGAAGTGGAATTTTTCTGTGGAGCTAGAAACATTTCAAGTCTCACTGTGAAAGCAGCATTGTGAAGGAGATAAAGCTGGGAAGAAAACTGTACCTGGAGGAGTGAGTTGAGAACCAGTTGTTGGTATTTGTTCCTTGCAGTCAGTGCATTTACAAACAGTGTTTGCAGCTGGACAGATGATCGGCTGGTATGATCCCAAAGTAACCAGAGTGGCCCATGCTGCATTTGGAGTGGTGCTGGGAGAAGACAAGTAAGTCTTTGGATATAGTTTTTCCTCTGTATGTGCTCTGAAGATGTCTGAGTGAATGCAGAAGACTTGCTCTTGTTTGTTGACAAGTATGTATGTGGCATGCAAAAAAAAAGCACCGCATCCATGCTGTTATTCATAACTGTGTCATTCGTTGTGTATCATGGTCCTTGATCCGCATAGTCACTGATGCTGTGGTCAAGTTCCCTTTTAGGCCTCGCTTCTGCTGCCTGGTATTTGGGGAGGGGCACTGGGAATGGCTGGTGGAAGTGCAGTGGAAGCTGATGTGAATACTGGGAGATGCGAACGGTAAAGGCCGTGATTTCCATTACTGTCTGCCTGCCTCATGGTGGATGAAATGAACGCTGGGAAAAGAACCTCTGTGTCCTGGTCTGTAAGCCAGGCCCTTGTGTTACAGAGTTGTTCTTGTGTCTCTGTGAAGGTGTGGCTAAATCAGTGTGATCTGACGATCACGTGCCGTTGCGGACTGGGTGGTTTCGCTGTAGCTGTTACAAAAGTGACTTGCTGGGCTGGGCAGGGGTCTGGCACTGGTATTGTGTCCTGCCTAATGTCTGGAACTGGGACAGTTCTGAATGTTGTAGCCTTCCTGGTCACCCCTTCCAGCCACCCCGTGGGTGTTCTCTGAGATTCCCATGTTTTGTGGGAGTGTTTTGCCTCCTATGCAGGTGGTCATTTTGGCTGTGTGTTTTCAGGAAGAAGTTCAAAACTCGTTCAGGGGATACAGTGCGTCTTATAGATCTGCTGGAAGAAGGGCTGAAACGAGCCATGGACAAGCTGAAAGACAAGGAACGGGACAAGGTAGTTGTGACAAATTGCTTATCTTTCCTGAGAACTTCCCAGATATGTTCACAGATGTATGGTTTCCACATTCTGGATGTGAGCTGAGAATATGGACACTCATATGGCCAAACTGCCAGGAGATGCTGTGGGTTGTGTACACAATCAGTATGGTTATTTGATAGCAGTTCAGGCAAGGCGGTGTCATAGGGAAGGAAGAGCATCCCCGAGTACATAGCTGTGAGAAAATGTGAGCTGCAGGCAGCACGCTAGCCTCTGGCTAGTACTGCAGAGCTTTTTGAGGATGGGAGAGGAGAGCTGGACCTGGCAGGGTAGCTGGCCTTGTAGGTACCACCAGGTCTCACTGGTGTGATGGCAACAGTGGTGACTCCCTCAGGATGCAGGAGGTGGTGGCAGAATATGAAGTTGCAGCCTCGGCCTGCTGGGCTAGCAGTGACTTCTGGTGATGGATGGTTGGGGATCTGCAGGGGGCTTTGGCATCAGGCTTCACCCTTTCCCTTGGATGCTGTGGCTGAGTTTGCTGGAAGCTCTTTGCTTAATGAGATTTCTGTCCATCTTGGATCCTGATGGCCTGGAGAGAACTGGAGAGTATGGGACATGGAATGGAACAGAGGGACTCTGTTGGGCTCTGCCCAAGCCCTGTGTGAGGCAGTGGAATTGGGAAGTGCAGCTCCTTGATGATGTGCAGCGTAGGGTGAAAGTGAAAGGTCCCTTTTTAAACAGGAACACGAGGAAGCACAGAAAAAAAACACCTTGAAAATCTCCCAAGGGCTCATATGAGTCAGACACAAAGGGCTTTGCCATGCTGACGGGCGCTGTTCTACCAGAGAGGGGTTTTGTGAGTGTTTGGACTGCCCAAAATGCTCTATAAGGGTAGGAGGGCCAAGTGTTTGTTATGTGTACGCGCAGTTTGTAAGAAGCAGGAGCACAGTATGGGCATCAAACCTGTACGGCATCGTGGGGCACAGAAGTCTTGCAGGCCTTCAGGATCCAAGGGAGGCAGCCTTAACCTGGGGAGGGCTGCAGTGCCATTTGCTTTCAGGAGAAGTTTATGGGGTTATCTGGTGTCTCGAGGTAGAAAAGTGGGTGTGAGCCTTTCACCGAGTACCATGTGGGTAAAATCCCCTCAGCAGCCTGGGCTTTCCTCTTGAGCTGTGCTGAGTGGCCAAGGCTGCGTGTTGCGGTTTGTGATGCCAACGTAGCATTCTTCCTCATGACTGTTACCCTATTTGAAATTGCAACAGGTCCTCACAGCAGAAGAGCTGAAAGCTGCCCAGACGTCAGTTGCTTTTGGATGTATTAAGTATGCAGATCTCTCCCACAACAGACTAAACGATTATGTATTCTCCTTTGACAAGATGCTGGATGACCGAGGAAACACAGCTGCATATTTGCTGTATGCCTTCACACGGATCAGGTAGGTTGAGCGCGCTGGGAGTCGCTTGGAGTTGGTCTCTGATGCTCTCTGCATCTTTATCGCAAAGGGAAATGTGGGGAAAGGGGTGACGTAGTTGCATCAGTGCTGTTAGGGGTAGTTGGTAAGAGAAGCCAGCTACACTGGTATGCGCCATAGGCAAGATTTCATTTGTCATTGGAAATGGTGTCCTCTGCTATCTGAAATGGGGCTCTTCTGTGCGACATGCATTCTGCACTTTTAGCTCGCAAGGAGGGAGCTGTGGGAGTTTCTGGTAATTCCATTAGAGGTTTTAGGTGGTTGGAGAGGGGTGAGCCTGTGTTCCAGCAGCTCCTCTCTTTAGGTGTCACCATACCCCACACAATTTTTCTGGCATCCTGAGCCCTGGTTTGCTCAGCAGCATCAGCTGTCCTTGCTGATGCCTGTGCCCAGAGCACATCCCTCCCTATTCCTCTGCAGTGCCTTCTTGGATCGCTCCGAGGGCAGCACCTCCCCATGCGTTCCCAGGGCTGATTGCTCTTTTCTGGCCTGGTAACCCAGGACTGGGCAAGTGAGGAGGTGTAGCCCTGAGACAGGCCAGGCACGTGACCAACTGCAGGCTGGCCCTGGGGCAGGTTGAGCAGTGGGACCCTCACAAGCAGACTGTTTTGGATCATTTCAGGGCTATTGCTCGCCTAGCTAATATTGATGAGCAAATGCTGCGGAAGGCAGCCAGGGAGGAGGTGCTCATCCTTGACCATGAGAAGGAGTGGAAACTGGGCAAGTGCATCCTGAGGTTCCCCGAGATCTTGCAGAAGATCCTGGAAGACTTGTTATTGCACACGCTCTGTGACTACCTTTATGAGCTGGCCACAACCTTCACTGAGTTCTACGACAACTGCTACTGCGTTGAGAAGGACAGGCAGAGTGGTGAGTGTTGGCCTAGGGGTGCTGTGTGTGCCTGTGTCATATGCCACAGTACAGGCAATCTGCGGGGTGTTTCCCTGTGCTGGGAAGGCTGTTGTCACACTACTTGCTGCTGCAGAACGAGTGTTGTCCATGTGGGAGGACTGAAGGTGGCTGGCACATCATCATCCTGTGTCATCATCTGCCTGTGAAGCAGGAGGGTTGAGAGTCACGACCAACCAGGCACCTGGAAACACAAGGGCTGGTCAGTCTGCCTGGCTTGGGGAGAACAGGAGCGGACACAGTGTGCCCAGCCCCAGGGCCAGGTTGTGGGCGGATGGGGTTCCCCTGGGGAAGGCAGTGTTAGTTGTTCTGAGCAGCTGCTCCAGCTCCTCCGTTGGTGTTTTGCAGGCCAGATTGTGAAGGTGAACATGTGGAGGCTGCTGCTGTGCGAAGCCACTGCCACCGTCATGGCCAAAGGATTCGACATCCTGGGGATTAAGCCTGTGCAGAGGATGTAGCTGTGCCCTGTGGGGTGACAATAAAGGGACTAAACAACTGGAGGTGTCTGTGTCTGGGGTGGGGTTGTGGTAAGGGAAGATTCTCTAGGGGAGCAGCACCCCCTGAGGAGAGAAAGGAAGGAAGGCATGAAAGGCAAGAAGGAAGTAAAAGAAGAAGGAAAGAAGGATGGGAGGAAGGAGGGAAAGTAAGAAAGGGAGAGAACAGGAGCATGGCTTCAGAAGCTGCAGGTACAGAGGCAGACAAGAGGGGCCATGGGCGCAGCTCAGAGTAATTCTCTGTGTGGGAACCAAACCCCGCAGGCCCATTCCCAGTGCTGCTCTGCTTCAGTCTGCAGAGTTTAAGGACTGAGAACTCAGAACACCCAAGAGCACCTCCAGGAAACCCTCCAACCACAGTACTGTCACCCACACTCCCAGAGCCAACCTTACCCTGATGACTCCCACCATCCTCTTTACCTTATTTGCCAGGTGTGAGCAGATCACCCAGCTTTTGAGGTCATCTCTGGCATCCCTCAGCAGAGCACAGAGCTCTCAAGGGAGCCAAGCAGTCTCATCCCAGCCCAGTGGTGGGAGGCCCTGGTGCTCAGGATGCTTGTCTCATGGAAGTCATTAGTGAGCTGATCAAGGCAACAGTCAGGTACCTGCAAAAGAGATCGAACATCACACTCAAGGACTGAACTTTAATGTAACACACAGGGAGGTGTGAAACAACACACACTTACCAGGACAATGGAGTACAGACTATGGGGTGTACCATCTACAAGCAAACACACACATCTGCATCACTGCCCTGTGCAGGTGGCATGTACCAGCCCTCAAAAAAGGCATGGCTTCCTACGTGCCTCTCAGAGGACAGCAGTGTTAGGTTGCATGCTGTGGGAGCAGCACCATCAGCTGCCAGCAGTGCTGGTGTAGGCAGGCAGGCGGCAGTTTTACGTGGAGGAGCAGAAAGCCCAGGGGAGGAGCAGATCAATTAACTGCATTCCCTCAGAGGACAATGCAAGGGAAATGCCTTTCCCTGCAGCAGCAATGTTTTGAATCCCTACAGAGTCGGCAAACCTCTTTGCTGGGTGCGTATCAATCTCAAGTAACCACAAGGCCAACTACAAGGCAGCAGGTCATTGCTCCTGCCTTTGCTTTGGGATTTGTTGGAAGCTCCCCTGTGCGAGGTAAAGCAGCCCAGAAATGCAGCTTTGCTACCATTAGACAGCAGGTGTTGCACTTGATTTAGGTGCTCGCTGGTGTATGCATGTGTGTGTATATATGTACATATACATATATATAGGTGTGTATATATATATACACACACACATATATGTCCTGACATGGCTGGTGAGTGAGCCTACCAGGGGAGGTGCCTCGCTTGA
>VYZW01004417.1:0-22500 GCA_013401315.1 Balaeniceps rex
TTCTCTCTCGTGCTCTGTCTCTAACAGGAATAATTCACATTCTTGCAATTTAGAGAAAAGTTTCTAAGTCCTCTATTTGGGAACATATTTCAGTTTCTCCTGGGAGCTGAAAGCAGTTTGCTGTGCAATGCTTCAGACTCTCACAGTGACTGATTTTCTGCTTCCTTCTCTTGGGGTAGAATCAATGACGGTGGGGTAGGTTCCAAAAAATTTATTGGGATAGGAAAAAAAGAGACAAAAATAGTTGAACCCATTTAATAGCTGTGATATCATTTTACTGGCTTCCCCTCTCTGCAGGGCATATGTCAGTGGCTGATTTTTTGCTTGGAGCCCCAGAGGAAGGGTCTGTAAAGGCTTTTTCATCCCAGTATCAAAAAGGGGACCCCAGAGACAGCTGTCCCTGATGTGATTATCTACTGAAATGGTACTTGCAAACAGGGTGATGAAAACCTCAGAAGTCTGCTGTAAAGTGACAAGGCTCAAAGTCACCTTGAGACAGGGAAAAAAAGATTCCTAGAATTGGGAGAAAATATGTGAATTATTTATACAAAATATAATCCAATAATATTTTAAAAGTAATACTGGAAATCATACTTATTGCATTGAGCAGCTTCTTAAAAACTGGATGGTTTAAAATTGTTTGGCTTAAAATGAGCATATGAACAGTGCTTAGGATCTGAAGAAAGGAACATTAATTCATGTGTTTCAGGTTCTTAATGCACACATGTATTTGCTTTGCATTGCCTATGCAAGGAAATTATCTGCTAAATTAGCAAACAATACTTGCTCTGTCAAATCCAGTTTTCACATCTTAACTTGCAGTGATGCTCTTTCCCAGTTGGACCTGAATCAACTCCTATTATCACAAAAGTCAAGGAAAGACATTTTGGAGTGTACCATGGCATTCAAAAGACTTGGGTTTTCTCAGACCAATAGAATTCCCAAGCGAAATTCTTCTCCCACCAAGCATCTCACATTAAAATCAGAGCTCTACACCTTTGAGAGCTTCAGATGAACCTAATTATTATGGTATTGTATGAAAGAAGAAAGACACTTATCAAAATTTAGAAATAAAATGAAACACCTCTTACAAATGCTGAAGTTTAAGGAAAAGTTAATTTTGGTGATTTTTGCTGTAAATCTCTGAGTACCACCAAAAATATTTCTATCCAGTTTTTCTCATGATATAAAGGGCAACGAGCAGTTTCCATTATTCTACCTCAGGGGTCTTGCAAAGCAAAAGGTTTCTTTTTTAAAAACGTGTCTCAGTCTGAATATTATTTTGGAAAACAAATACTATCAGCAGATCTACCCAAATAGCTTAATGTATCTTCTGCCAGTGAACCTGGCATTTAGCACCAACTCATTTTGGAAGTTCAAGTCATCCACCTCACAAACAAAAGAAGTTTAAAAATCCCAAGATAAACACTATATCGCAGGAATGAAGCCTATCTGGTGCTCCCTGTCCTTGTTACTTCATGTGGCCATAGCATTAGAAAGTACCTCGGTTCCCTGCTGCCCTGCCATCACGTAAGCGGGACCCCATCTGAAGAGCTAGGGAGTGACCCACTGACCATTCACCTGCTGGCAGAAGCACCTTTACATCGTGCAATTCCTCCTCCCACAGAAAGAAAAAAAAATTGTTTTCCATACCCGAGCAGGCGGAGGCAGTCAGTATGAATAGCTATAGTTCTTCAGCGTAGGTGAGCAAAAAAGGAAAAGAAACAAAAATAGCACCTTCTCTGAGAGCATGCAGGGTTTGATTCTTCTACTATATCAGTGCTGCGCCACAAAATGGCAGCTGGCTGGCAGGCAGCAGCTTCTGAGAAAGATGAAGCGGTACTCCCTGGAAAATTAAATAACTGGTATGGAGCTACAAATCCTGCAGCGCTGGCTCCCAAAATGTTGGCTTGGGGTGGGGTGAGGTGCAGAAGGAATGTTGTGGTGCAGGGCTGGGTAGCCTCAGAGATATCTGCATGGGAAAGGAAGGAGATGTTGAGCTGGGATAGAAACATGTAGGTGCTGCTCTGAAGTCTTGCAGCCTGGTGTTTTTAGAGTAATATCGTTAGTTGACTACTTCAAGCATCTTCCCACCTTATACACATTTTTTTAAAGCAAAACTCAGACACAACCAATAAGTGCATTAACTTTTACCCACTTTTTGAGAGAATGAAAAGTGCAAAGTGTGGGGGAGAGAAGAGCAACAACATTTTCATTTTTGCTTGTGTTTTAATTAAATGTAATGGGTCTGTTTCCAAGATTTACACCAACCTCTGGTTCAAAGTGGAAAATGCCTCAAATTTCACAAATTCAGTCTTTAAATGACCCTGAAATTAATAAGCCTGTGGTGTTGATGAAGTGTTACAGACTTTTATTAAGCAGAATCTGAACAGCTTTTATTTCATGCTCCTGTGTCCTCATACCTGTGTAGGGTGCAGCTCTCAACGTGAAACTCTGAACTCAGTAAATATAGCTAAAAATTGTGACAGAAGGTTTTAAATTTCAGCGCAAAAAAGAAGCAGAGAAACATACTACAGTCATATGAAAGACATAGTCATTTTGTCTTTGCTTGAGAAATCCCAATGAAAAGACGAAATTGCACTTGGGTAAAAAAAAAAAAAAGTGGAGCAGAATTTGGCCCTGGTTCTTGGAAAATCTGCCCTTAATTTAGCCAAGAATAAGGATGCCTCCTTTCTAAATGGATGGGGTATGGCAAATTTGCCAGTGTGAGAAGAAGCTTGTATAACATTTTAGCTACTGGGCAATATATTCTCTGCTAAAAAAAATCTCACAGTGCCTCCTTAAGTGCAAACAGAGGTAGCCAGCAGACAGTGTACAACATGTGTAACTCTGGGCACCGAGAACTTTGCGAGTCTGCCAAAAACTCATCTCATTAGTGTGCTTTGCAGCTGTAGAACAACCATTTGGCTGAAATGATGTAGACTGAATATAAAACTATGTCCTGGAGGTGAAAGGCCCAGTCGAGGGAGTGTGCTGGAACACCATGCACCAGAATGATGTTCTAGGAATTCCCTGGTCAGGGTACGAAAATTCATCTGCACATCTTGATACCCAGCTTTGACAGGAAAAGGTATATTCTCTGCAGTGAGATCTTTCTTTGCAGCTAGCTCAGTCCTGGAACTGTAAGGCTGGAGCAGTACATCTTTTATACATAACACTCACAGACCTGATATACTTGCGTCAGGAAGGAAATTAAGACAGCTGCCTGTCCCGTAGGAGCACAAATTAAATGCTGAAGCCCAATACATTTATGCAATGTTTTATACACCTCCAAAACACAAAAGCTGTCAAGTCACAATTTTGGTGGGTTTTGAATTGTTTCTTATACACTGTCAGGGTTTCATGCACTGTTCTTTACATTTAAAGAAAGCAACACAGACTGATTTCTGACATGCACCCTCCTATCACATCTATCAGTGCAGTACAGTGAGTGTTAAATGAATGTCACCACAGAGCCTCTCTCTCTCTCTCTCAAGTTTTAAATTTCCCTTGCTAGTGTAAAACTTAATGAAAGCCCTGGAGTATACAATAGCATTTTGAAAACAGGAATTTGTGACTGCTGTGAATCATCACTCACAGCAGGGACCCAGAAATGTGAATTGTGGGAGGAACAGGCTCAGTCCCCCTCTCTTTTTTACTGGGAATTTATTACAGGCGTGTCATTATTTACAATGCACCATTCACATCCTCTAAAGAGCCAATAAACTGGCTGCTGAATATGCATTTTGCTCTGTGGTGAACACAGATGTTTCCAGCTAATATCCATTTCATTTAATTTCTTTTCTTTAAAAAAAAAAAATCTATC
Source organism: Balaeniceps rex (assembly GCA_013401315.1). Taxonomy (NCBI): domain Eukaryota; kingdom Metazoa; phylum Chordata; class Aves; order Pelecaniformes; family Balaenicipitidae; genus Balaeniceps; species Balaeniceps rex. The sequence goes on from VYZW01004417.1 coordinate 3,827, forward strand.
TTGCTATTTCTGTAGCAGCTGGGTAACTATTTGCCAGTCTTCGGTTTGGGAATCACTCCTCATATTTATTGTAGTTGGTGCCATTTGTGTTGCTAAAAGTGAAGGTCTGTCCATATTACCATTCTCTGACTGTATTTGCAAGGGTACCAAATGCAGTTGCTAAAATTCTCTCACAGTTTAAAGGAAAGGCCGCTTGAGGATTCAGCACAGGTTCAAATTTCACTAATGATACGTGGCAAAAATAACGTCAGATGTTTTTATGTTACGAGAACACATCAGAAACCGCTGGCGTTTGAGGGGGATTTGTTTTGGTTTTGCATTCCTGCGAGTAAAATATATTGTTGATTCACAACTGACAGGTTGGTGGTCATTAATTTACAGTCCCTTCATGTATTAGTAAGAGAAGGCATAGGGAATGATGGCAAACTGCAAAAGGTTTGGAAGTTCAACTCAGATAATCACTCCCAACTTCAGATACTTATCTCTGCTAGCACTATCCCCTGGGAATGCAAAACTGGTCTGCCATTTCTGTGAAAAAAGACTCTCCTGAGATTTTAGTTTCCTGCATCTTGTCTGGCTGGAATCTGAAAGTTCAAAGGTAACTAATAAATAAATTTCTGATTATCATCATCATTATTATTCATAGTCTGATAGTAATTTTTTTAAACCCTCACAAGAGCTGTGGTTTTGCACAGTTTGAATATGGGTAATGGCTGAGGAGGTGGCAAAGAGGGGCTCGCGTTTTATCCAAATCAGATTGTTCAAACTAGATTGTTATTCTATAAATTCCTCCCCTCCTTGTGGTGTGGAAGGCAGTGTTATTGGAAATCACCAGATGGCTGGTTACAGATGGTGTTATACATTCTATCTTCAATTAGCTCTTGAAGAAGTGCTTATTGTTAGCTGTGGTGCAGTTCTTCCTCCACACGAAAATACTACCACTAAGACCTGCCCTGCCTGAACCTCTCCAACGAGCAAAGCACTTTTAGATGTGAGGGTGCGAGAAAGACTTCTCAAAAGTACTCCCATGAGAGAGCACTGAAAACCCAATGCGAGTGGATGACCTGCAAACGAGCAGCTCCCTGAATTTTTACCTTCTACCTGCAGGTTATATCCAATCAATGAAAGAAAACATTATTTGGGTCTAGATCATGGGAGGTGGGGCAGAGCCATACAAAAGCGGAAGGAAAAGAACATAGCAACTCTTGCGAGGTGACAAAGTATATGAGGCTTTGCTCTCCCACCCCAGTCTTCCCCCTCCACCTCCATTTGCACAATCACCGCTGTCCTCTGACAGAGGCTGTGCTTCACTGATGTGCAGTTGGGGAAGAGGCAGGAAGATTGGAGACGTCAAGCGGTATGCTCACGCTTCTGACTCACAGGAAGGACATCTGAATGAGTGAAGATGAGGCAATCCTACTCAGAACAGCATGTTTGGAGACACTGCCGGCGTGCGAAAGAGAGGAACCTGCAGCCCACATTATAGTGGTAGGAAGATCTGGTTGGAGTATAAATAGCAAATTTCTCCTTGTAAAGAACCTGAGTCAATTTTTTTGTGGGACCTTTTTTTCACCTTTTTCCGCTTGTAAAAACCTGAGCCAGGAGTCTCCTGATGTTTCCATGTACGTTCATGTATGAAAGAGGTAGGTGTGGAAGGGATCTGAGTTAACTATTATATTGGACCACGTTCTTACCTCCTCTATGCCTGGTAAAACCATCAACCCTTGTGGCTGCAGAGTGGTTGCAAGATGCAGGTCAGTGAAGAAATAGGTCTTTTGCATCTGGAAGAATAGCTTGCAATGCATATTAAACTAGTATGTATTTTCCAATGAAGGAAAAAAAGATTTATTTTTCATCAGAGTGTGAAATAATCAAATATTGAGGGTTATCAGATAGACTCAACAAGGGCCAGTTCCCCCTTTAAATAAAGGGCAGGAATCCCCCATTGTCACTGAGAATTGGGTCACACACCAATGCCTGCCAACATCTGAGAGCAGGAGAAAGGTGAACGCAAGGCTTGGTCTCTCATGCCACAGTATGTGCTGTGTGAGCAGATCTCCATGCCTGTGTGGAGGGTCCTTGCCTACCTGAGACTGGGCTCCCTCTCACACACTGAGGTGACAAATTGTACCTGGTTCTTCAGAACTACTAATATCCATGGGGTTTTTAAAAACATTTTTTAAAGGTGCTTAATTATGGACTTCAATAACAGTAAATAACCAGGTGTGGAAATTACATACTACCCACACAGAACAATCCCTAAATATGTATTTAAATGACAATGAAAGTTTTACAGGTTCCCTGGGGGCTTGTATAATCTGGCTCAACAGTTTCCACCCCCTTGGAGGCCCATCGTGGGAGTGGACACAACAGGTTTCCCTTCGCTCCCCCAGGGCAGAGGGCTGGAAGGGGCATGGCCACCACCTGCTGCCCAGCAGGCACCGGCTCAGCTGGTGCAGGTGTGGGGGGCCACTGGTTAGCCCTCTGTGGTCTGTGCTATGGGGAAGGGGCTTCAGGAGGTCCTTCGTGGAAGGCACATGCAGTAGTCGGGTGAAAGCTGCAAAGTTTATAGTAAGCATCTACCAAAGTTTCTGGAAAAAGAAGTAGTGGGACCTGCTCTCCTGCTCTTCTCATCTTACTGGGAGAGGAGCTGGGAGCGGACAAAATGAAGAGCAGGTTTTTAAACTCCATTCCTTCATTAAACAAGGCATGCTACACACTTCCCTTCTCTGTTTCTTTATTCTCGATTTTCGGTCTGTTTTCTCAGACTTCAGAGTGATCTTCTCAACCTTTGCAGGAGTGCAGCTCTTCAAGGTTTTTTCTTTCAGACTTTAACTGTATTTGAATTTAGCCCTAGCCCCATAGTCAAACTTCCTATGTTCAGAAAGAAACCTGTGATAAGGGGAATTCTTGGATCTTGCTTATAAGCAAGCAAACATTTCCATGTTTTTCCCTTGGTCATACTTGACCACCTCATACCTTTTTCCCTTCTAGTCTTTTCCCTCCAGCACCTCCCCTCAAATGTGCCATTTTCTGCTTTCCTCTCCACGTTATTCCTGAACAAGAGTTCCACAGGGACACAGGCAAACAGGAGATGACTGAAAAGAGCAGGATTTGAGGTTCAACAAAATCAGACAAGTAACAGTGGATAATATATAAAAGGGGACAAAGGTGGCAAATCTTTCTATATGACTAAGTCAGCAAAAAGCCATGTAGGCTACCCTTTAGAGTAACCCCATGCTCAATTCTGTTCTTGGTGGCATACATTTTGTCTGTTTTCTATCCCCATTTTGCTGCTGTGCTGTGCTTTTCTGTACAGCACTGCCCTGCACAAAGCCTACATCCCTCTCCCCCATGGTAAACAAATACCAAAGAATGAGACAAGAAACTAGCACAAAGGAAGCATATGGTAGCACGAGTTACTGTATTTGTTCTTATTTTGCAAGGCTTTCCTACTTTGTCTCTATTTTTATTCAATCACTAATCTAAGTAGAAATTATAAATATGAAGTTGGTAAAACTGTTCCTTTAGACAACTGCCTAAAGGCCTTATCCAAGCCCACTGAAATCAATGGAAATATTTCCCTTAACTTCAGGGGACTTTGGGATAGTTTCTAAATATGTATTCATATAGGAGACAACTGCTCTTTCAGGTAGCTAATACACATTTCACAATCTTCCTTGAGGGCTTTTCAAACCAAAACAATGAAAGAGAGTAAAAAAGTTTAAATAAGATTAAGGTTAGATACACTCCACTTTCAGTACCACTCTGTAATTCAAAGGTTGCTATCTATGCTCTGGGCACAGTCCCTTCCTTTGTGTAATGGGAAAGAGGCATGATTTAGCACCAGTTTTAACTCTGAATTTCTTGTTTTCTTTGTTTGTCCTCCAATCTTTACCTTGTTTACTGATACATGTTTATACAGGATACACATGTGTATAGAGCTTATGTGGTATGTTGAATATGGTGGAAGATCACATTGCGCTTTTCATCTCTCAACCTGTCAGGGAATGAAACAAAAATTAAAATGCATTGGTATTCTCTTCAAAAGAAAAGGCTGTTTTTCTCCATAGATCTTCATTACATCACATTGGATTATATTGTTCTATACAATTAGAGAGTGCCAACAACACTTCCTACGAATGAGCCCTGGCTCATTTCATTCCCTGGGGCCAGCAATGTTTAATAAGTCCAAAGCACACGGTTTAACCAGTACCCTCCAGCTTATGCACTGTAGTATTGCCAATAATTTATAAAAAGGGGGTAGGAGAATGCGTGTGCGGGGTGTGTGTGCGTGTTGTGTATGCCACAGTAGGAGCATGTTCCATATAGACAGAGGTCGTCCAGCGCAATACACTGGGGCTGCACTTAACTCAGCATCTCTCTGAAGCAGAACCAGGCTCAAACCCTAATTAAACCCAGGGTGTGAATCCCTGGAGGGCAGTGATAGAAGGGTCTGTGTACTAATCCAGCCCGTGCTGACTAACAGCAGCACTGCACAATCACTGCTGTATGAATATATTCTTCTGGCAGCTGCATGCAAACGGCAGTCTTTGCGATTCTGATGACTTTTCATTTTTATGACACTGTGTTTTAGCTTCAGGTGCGAGTGTGAGACTCCCAGTTAAGTGGCTGTTCTGATTATTTTAAGTAGTCACTAATCAAAATGCTGAGCAGAGGGGGCCGGGGGAGAGGGGGGAAAGGGATGGAGGTAAGAGATGTAAAGGAATGCGTGAGGGTTAGAAAGGGAAAGAGGAGGGCTTTGCATCTGATTTTCCTAAGCAGGGCAATTTCTTTAGTGAGGAAGGTGAGCCTGTCACTACTTGGCCCCCGTCTGCTGCAAGTACTTTAACTTCTCAGGAACCCAAATAATGGTTATAGGGAAGGGGAAATGACTGGAAGGTTTCTAGCAGCAACAGCAGAAGCAACAGCAGAGGAATACATCGTGAAAAATCAGTTTTAATAAAGCCCTAGCACTGACCTCAGAAACATAAGTATTTATATTATTGACTTCTCTATGAGGTTATTTGTTAAAAAAAGGGGGGGAAAAGAAAGAAAGAAAAGAAAGTCTTTCTGTTCTTGTCTTGAGACCTGAGGAAAAAATAACTAAAATTAGAGAAACTGGAGATATAAACGCAGTGAGTAGAATAAAGCAAAATACCTCTGGGGTGTTCATCTGCCATAGTAGTCATTTCATATCTCATCTGTTATATGAATGTGATAGCTCCTTCCCTTTTTGATAGGATCATTATGTAGACTCCACAGATTCAATTCCATTTACAAGTCAATGGTGTGAGATTTTATGACAATTCTTTTTACTGGGTTGATTCTGGATGATCTTCCTCTACTAAAAAAAAAAAAAAAGAAAAAAAAATAAGGAAAAAGGGACGGTGTCACTTTGGTGCCCGCACATGAGTGTTCTGGATGCACGAGACATTTTTGTGACAGATCTAATACTGCTGTCCTATTGCAAATATGCCCAGAGGTTCTTAAGCCCTGGCATTAATGCTGCCAACATTTAAAGAGGTATATGCTGAAAGAAGATCCATGGCTGTTGCTGCTGCATGGAGGAATCAGTTGCTCTGGGGAGAAAGGGTAGCTGGTTTCAGCTGAACTTGTAGGTCATACTGTCACATGGATGACTTCCTTGTCATCAGACTCCTGGCCATGCTCAGGATGCCTCATTCCCTTGCCTTTCCCTCAGCCCTCCGCAAGGCCAGCTTCATCCTGGAGCTCCATAGAGCTCATGGAGTGGTGGTGGGCATAGCTCCGAGGTCCACAGAAGAAGGAGTGCTCTTCTCCTCTGAGTTTCTGCCATGCCTACAACAGCTGGTCTTGGTCCCAGTGTAGGCTAGTAAATATGTGTGTGGAAAACCTATGTCATGGAAGGCATGAGTATAGGTGTACAGTGTCCATATGCACGTGTTCTGTTGGATGGGTTTTAATTTTGCCTTTTCCTAACTGCAAACAGGAGTTTCTCAGAAGGTGTGGGTTATATACCTTTGGGATAAATGACAAGATAATGAAACCCCGTGTCTTGTGCTATATAAGTAGAAGAGCTGAACTGGTGAAGGATTGTGACAGTGAATGTTGTCAATATAGACACATGCTCACAGTGAAATCCCCTCTGCTTAGGATGCCATTTCTCTGTATTTATTGTCAAGCTCCATTCTGTGACAAGCAGGATCCACTGGAGTAATCCCCTTTCAATGCCAACAGCAGCATTGGAAGGCAAGTACCAATATCTCAAACACAGGAGGAGCTGAAAAAGAAAATATTTTCTTGTGTGGGGCAGTGAAAAATCAGGCAAAACGACCCCTCCTGATGTCCTTTCTGGCTGTACAGATATCCCACAGACAGTAAAGAAGGAAAGGGGGGATGAGCCTTCTGAATCTCCCACCACAGCTCTGGTGCAAAGTGAGACCTTAATGGCTTTCCGCAAGTGAATTTTTGTTAGGGCATGTCTTCATGCTATGATACAGAGCTTCTGTGGAAATGTTTCACTGTTTCGATGCACATTCTGAGTGTGCCTAATATATCTGTCTCCACGCAGAGCCCCCTGGAAAAGGGAGCTGTTTGTCCTCCCCCTCCCTCAGCCACCTCTCCTGCAAGCAGAGGTCTGTCCACCAGCTCAGAGGTTGGAGCACACGCTCATGGACTCACACTCTGGCACGGGGCGGACTCTGGTTCATATTCCCTCCCTGCAGGGGAGACCTGACTGGGGAGGGGGTCTTCACCACCGAAAAAGGGGAAAATGGCACTGAATAAACAAAGCAGGAGAAAAAAAAATCAGTGATTCTCTAACCTGTGGTTAAAGCATTTGGTGGGATAAGGAGACCTGGGGACTTGTCCCCATGCTAATTAATCCTTACAGAGTAACCAGATAAACCATTTCCTACTGGTTCCTGGCTCAGCATGTCAGCTTGTGACAAGCCACTCTCAGGCAGCAGACTTTTCTGATGTTGAAGGGGAGCCTAGATGCATAATGTAGGGTTTTGGATTCTGCCGTGCTCACAAGGTGCGTAACAGTGAGGCTGCACAATGCTCAGCATTAGTTGTTGGTGGATTTAACCCTAGGCACCTCCACCTCAACCACAAAAATTTATGAGGATGCCAAAGTTAGGAGATTCCAGTAACACCCCACAGACTTTTGACACATGTGGAGAGGGCTGAGACCCTTTACAATGTTTCCCCCAAACAACACTGCTTGCCACAGACCCTGCAGGACCCATTGCATGCCAAAACACCTCATGCCCGGATGAGATACAATAGTACAAAACTGAATCTAGCAGCTGCTATTGATTAAGCCAAGTCATTACTTCCATGCGTATTCCCATGTGGATTTATCAGACATTTATGCCACATATAATGTTGGTCCTCCTGGGTTTGTGGCTGCCCAGGACACACATTTTACTTGAGCTCCTTCCCAGCCCCAAATCTCAGAGGACCTCCAGTCAAGCAGAATTCACACATGCAGCCATCCTTCAAGCTACAGGCAAAGGGGAAGATGACAGTACCATGACCAGCTCCCCCCTCCTCTGACAGATTTCTGGACTATTTGAACTAACTTTCTCTTCCATGGCAAAAATCAGAAGGGATGAACTAGCCTGTCATTTGTAATGCTCTTTGGTGAAGCTAAGTCTTTTCATAAATCTAAGATATAAGTATGATAGATGAATTATTTACCAGTAGGAAGCCCTTTCCCCCTCCGAAGTAAAGTACACCAGAAAACCAGAAACTGCTTGAGGAAGAAAGGGACTGCAAGAAACCCACCAGACCACGGACACCTTTGGGGACAAATGTGAAGCAAATCTTACTGTGCTGCTTCTACGTGGAAGGTAAATACTTTGATTTGCTCTTTGATTAGTTATGGGCATGGCCCTGTCCCCTGAAAGGCTTTCCGTGTTGCTGTAGCCAGTTGATCAGCTGTTTCCATAGGGATAGGGAAAGTCTAGGCAGTTGGTGACTGACAAACACAGCACCTATCTCCTGCGCTTGCCTCGAGTCCGACTTTTCCAGTTGTAACAAGTGCAATGAATTCAGTGCAGTTGGGCCAAAGGAGATGTTTCTATCTTTCATTTTAGCATAGATTATATGCTATAACATGACATTTTAAGTCATCAGCACTTTAGCTTAAATAATTATGTTTTACAGTGAGAGGGTTTTGTTTTACCACAGTCAATTAATAACACGCCATACTGCAATTTAATAAGTGTAATGAGAAATGCTTGTTTGATTTTTTTTGAAGTCACGTGCCAGGGTAAAAGATGGAGCAGGCTATTCTTTTTGACTGGTGCACAAGGTCAGTGGCAAGCCAATATCGCTCAAGGGTGGTGTCTGTCAGCTTAGTTTCCAGACTGTGCCCTAAGTGTTTGAAAATGTTACAGAAACCCAAAAGCTACAGGAAATTGTATTCTCAATGTATTTATCGTCAATAAGGACAAAAAGATGTTTAAAGTATGTGTGTGTATGTGTGTGTGTATATATATGGATTCTCTCTTTTCTTACGTGCTCTGTTTTTCATTAGATATCTGTATCAAATTTGATCCTTTCTTGCACTTGACATCCTTGGGTGCAACCAGTATCTGCACTTCCCCTGTTTCAGGCCAGCAAATGAAAAGATTCTCCACTCTAGATATATACACCTCCGTTGTCTCTAAGGCTGCGGGTCCTCTTTACCTCAGTAGATATTGGACCAAACAGCCCAAAGGTTTCTCTGCCTCTCCAACTTGCCAGCACATGGGAAAAAATGAGGCTACTATTACAGCCCTAGAAGGACCATTATGTATTTTTCCAAAAGTCTCCCCTAGCTCAAGCCCCTGCAGTTTGCAGGGGAGGTTATGGCTTCCTGATTTGCTGGCCCCTTCAGTGCATTTATGGTGTGCAGCAGCTGCAGTCAGGGAATCAGCTCATGCGGTGACCAGTCCCAGCCTGGTCCTTTGGGGAGATCAGCAGTGACCCAGGGGGTCAAACGGCCTCTGAATATATGGCCGACGACAAATGCCCATGCGTGGCTGAGAGAGGAGTGCATACGCAGAGGAGTGGGTGCAGCCCTGTTTCCCTAAATTAGATTCAAAATTAATTCATAAAATTATTGGAGGTGTAATCCCTTGGTGTGGGAAACCACTTAAGTGTGTGCTCCAGTCTATGCTCATTTAGGAAAGCAGTTTAAACACTCCTAGTCAGGCAAGTGCCTACGTTCCTTTTTCCTCAATAGAGCGACTTTCCTGAATTAAAGCTTTTAAGCCGGAGTGGTATGCTTACAGCGCGTGCAGTTTTGCCTGCTTTTGTGAATATTAGTTCTGTACTGCAAGTGTGATAATCTTTGTACAATATAAGAAGTCTGCTTTCTGATGTGACTTTCAGTTTTTCACTCACGTAAGCCACAGAAAATCTTATAGTATACTCTGTGCAGATTTAACATTAAAAACTATCTTCAAACTCCACATAGGAATACACTTTGGTGGATAATTTGTAAGAAACAATCTTTTGCTCCCTTTTCTGTTCTTTAAGTCCCAAGGAGCAGTTCGCAATTTCCTCAAAATGGACTCACTATTCAAAACTACTGGCTAAATAATTTCTGCAAGTAACGATTGCAATGTAACACATGCATGAGCAATTGGCATTAAAAATCTGAGCTGTTTTGATTGGCCACTTCTCCCATAGGGTGTTTCTTCCCTCTTGCTAAAAGAACATATCTCTTAGACTTAGGTTCCCATTGCAGACTTCTGTGTTTACATATCGCACACTTGGCTTTCCACAAATATTCTAGTGGTGTTTGGTTAAAATTCACTTGTTGGGAAGAAGAAAAAAGCCTCATTCTCTTGAATTTAAAGTGAGTGTATTTGGGCTATATAGCACTCCAGTTTTAGCCATTAAGCACTGTGTAATCTACGCCTATGCACTATGTGCCAATCTGCCCAGACTCCTGCAATGAGCAGAGTTTTTGAATGCACTGAAGAGTTATTAGTGTGCTTTTTTTATACAATTACAGTGCAGCTGTATACGTCTGTTCCTCTGAGCCAAGCATTTTATGTGCTAGAGGTTGGCATGTGTTGGAATGATACAAATAAAAAAAAATAAATACAGGAGAGTAATGTAGTTGGAAGCTGTGAATCTTGATGTTAAGGTGGGCTTACAATGAAGCATAGGTCTATGAAGCTAGGTGGGACTGTGGCTGCTATGCTGCTGTTTTAAGAAGAGAAAGACTGTATTAAGGAGGAGAGGTTGGAAACATAATTTGGAAAGATAATTAATGCTTTGCTTAAAGTGCAAAATAAGAACTTCATGATGAAGCATCAGCTCAGGACAGCTGCCATGCAGCCAAGGCAGAACTTGAATCCTTTTGCAAACTCGGTTTTATGTCCAATCTGTCTCTTGAAGTGTACAGAAGAGAGAAGGAAAATTGCAGTAGTTAGATAAAGTAAGAAAAAAAAATGGTGTAAAATCACAACTTAGCACACGCAAAAATTATTCTTCTGTCCATGGGTATCCCCAGGAATTTTTTTGTCTCTCTGTAATATTTCTATGGGGTTGGGAGAGAAGGTTTAAGGCTTTAATCTTGCCATCAGCTACCTATGAGACCAGGCAACAGATACTGCCTACAAGACACTTTGACTCAATTCGTCCATGTCACTGACCTTGCTATGCCATTTTTATTCATGAGAAGGGTTTGCTTTTGGGGTGGCGCTGCCCGATAGCATTGGTTGGAAAGAAGCTTGCAGAACCCTTCCATCAACAGCATCTCTCTGGGGCATGGTTTTTACTCCAGGGCTCTTTGCCAGCATCTTTTGTTGCAAACGGTAGATGAACATGTCTCTCTCTGCCTGGCCACGGTTCCATTTCTTTTGCTAATTTCAAATGGACAAACAGGTATTTTTAAATGCTTTTCATCCTGAAAAATGACTTAACTCTCTTTTCCACCTGAGCTGGAGAGGAAAATAAAATCTGCTGTAGCAGATATAGATAGAGAGAGATATATATAGTATGCATGCATGCATGTTTATATATATGGAAAAAAAGAAAAGTTAATCAGTTTTCAGCATTCCTAAAACTTAGTTTCTACATACGCATTTAAAAATGCTTAAAACCACTACATAACAGAAAAAGAGTGAACCCAGCTGCTGAAACCTTTGAACTGTAATGATGGGTTCAGTGTAAGAATGTGGATGGGAAGGTATAGGATCACGGCAGGAAGGTTGGTTGCTCTTGAAATAGAGCTCTCCTTGCACAAGAGAAACAGCAAGTGAATTATTTTCTCCCTTTCTTTAAAATATTTTTGGTAGCAAGATAGATTTAGTCACAAAAATCCTAAAAAAATATATAAGGGTCATGATGTGGGGAAGAGATTTTTTTTTAAATTTCATTTGGGAATAGCCGAACTCGGAGGCAGTCTATCTGCCTCCCTGTCTGATGGCCCGTATTCTTCACGGCACTCCTGAGGCTGCACTCTCACCACATATAATTCCTCCCCAGTCCAGTCCTGCGTGCAGCATGTGGACTGCTCTCCGAGGGGAGGGGGAACTGACTTGGCTGGCAGACAGAGCAGCAGGAGCAATTGCAGATGCTGCTATTTACACTATTTTCACATTCTGAAGAACAAAGAGCAGGAGGCTGCCAACAAATCTTAGAGGCTAAGCCTTTGCCCTACACGTGAGGCGCAGCCAATGAATGCTGGCAGAAACATGCAGTGCACCACTTTGTGAGATATTGCATTTCTGTTTTGGTGGAAATGCAGTCAAGATCACTCACCGAGAAAGCAAAGAAAGGAAAAAGGAGCTTCATTGCTCAGGAGTGTCAGCCTTCTAGGGATGCAAGGCTGAATGAAATATTTCTGTCTCATGTGAATGAGCCATTCCAGGTCTCGGGGATGACTAACCCTTAAAATTCATGGTTGTGGTGGTAACTAGGATAGATATTTATCCATCGCTCTTTAATCTAAGCTAGACATGAGCCCAAACACAGTTATTTGTATGAAGAAACACTATTTCTGTGCAAAAACATCCTAGAGATTTGGGTTTCGTTGCTGTCTCTGGGCAGGTTTTGCCCCTGTCCATGGGCTTCCCGTATGACTTTGGACAAGTCCGTCATGCTGAGGTTTTCAATGGGATAAAAGAGTTGAGCTCTTATTCTCCCTTTGAAATTCAAGGATACTTAAGGTTTCTCTGAGAAAAGGTCCTCTGAAAAGCCCAAGCTTGATCCCGTGGTGTGCCTCACCTTTTTTTTTTTTTTGCCTGGTCATGTCTATTTGCCTTTCTTCTCTACTTATGAGGCAAACTGAGAAATGTGTCTGACTGCATGCACAATGAGTAGGACTCTTATCTCAGTTAGAGCCTCTAGGTGTAAGACATATTAATAATAATAGTAATAATTGCTTTTACTTATGACAGACATCTGTGTATCTGTAATACCTACACCTTGCATCGTTCATCATTAGACTGTCAGAAAAGCCAGATGATACCTTAAAATTGAATTTATTAATGAGAGTTTATTCCAGTGATTTTTAATTATTATTATTTTTAGCTATCCAAGGATATGTTTGAACATGGGCAGACCTCCTTTATCCTCTTTAAATCTAGACTTGGATTCAAAACCAGGTGTAAACATTGGAATTCAGGCGAGTTTTGGTGATGGGCTTTTGGTTTGCTTCAATTTAACATTAGAGGGCCTTTGCAAAGAAGTGAGCTATGGAAGCAGCTAGGGATTCAGCATCATCTTCCTGCAAAGGAGGGGATGCACGGACTTGGAATAATTTCAGACCTAGCTTTATAATTATTCATCTACCTTTCTTTCTCTCTGCTTCCCCTAGGAAACTGAAACTGTGGCATTTAAAAAAATATATGTAACAGTTTTAGGGAACTGGCAATTTGGAAGATCTCAGATCTTCAGTGTTTCTGTGCGCTAGCTGGGAGAAATTAGCGGAGAATAGTTCCAGTTGTCAGATCCTCCTGACTTGAAGGACAATTCACAGTAATGTGAAAGAAAACCAGTTTCAGAGGAACGGCATATCTTAGGACACAAGTATGATGGAGTTTTAAACTTTGGGGGTACACAAAAATTCATTCCGGAGGCACCTATTTCAGACGAATAAACAGGCAGAGCATGTCTTCTCCATTACAGTACCTGCCTGACACTAGCTCAGACTTCACTAGCGAACACTTTCCCTGGGAAGAGCCACAGGCTAATCCTGGATTTGTGTGCCCACAAGGAGTGAATATTGGCTATGCCTCTAGGGGACCCCTTTGGGTTTACTTTAATAAAAGGAAGAAATCTCAAGATTTGATGCAAAGAGCATATCCCAAATGGGCAGAAACATAGGCCTTTGGGCCTTGCACCTTGTGTAGTCTGTTCACTCTGTGCAAAATGAGTGTAAAGTACTAGCAGAGCAGTGTGCTGCCATTTTACACCAGCTTTTTATAGGTGTTGCTGACAAGGTGCAAGGTACAAGATGACAGGGAACAGAGGCCCTTTTGCTGTTGCACAGACTCTACTGGTATTAAACTAGTTTTGGGACAATTATTTTCCAGGAAAAAAAAAAAAAGGAGAAAAAAGGAACCAAAACACCACAAAGAAATTACAAATTCTTACAAGCATAGTTTATATTCAAGTAGCACATGTGTCTGAGAACCTCAAAGTACTTTTAAAATGTGAATTAATTAAAGTGCCACAAGATCTGAGAAGCAGGTATTATCACAGACATTAAAAAGGAGAGAAAATACCTTGCACAGAAGCTAGGTGGTTCAGTTCTGATGTCCTGTCACCTAGTGCAGATGATAAACAAGGCTTTCTCATCACTAACATGTATCAAAAATCTGGGGTGAGCCTAAGTTAGGCTCTTATTCCTTAAACTCTGGGCAAACTGGAGAGTTACTGTAGACTTGCACACGCACGCAGAGTCTCACACACACACACATACACACGCACTCATTCCCTGGGGATGGTCTCAGGTGGGGGGGAGGTACTAGAGATTTTTATTTCCAGATGGCCACAAAGTGGTTTTATAAGCAATCAGACAGATATCCTAGTTGTTCTTGGCTATAAAGTCCTTTAGAAGAAGCAGAAAAATGAATCAAGCAGGAGGGTGAAAAGGGAAAATTTGGAAGAACTTTGTTTCCCAAGCCATCCCCACCCAAAGGAAAGATTCCCTCTCCAAAAGTTCACTGGTCTGCCAGGAAATAAACTGTCTACAGGCCACTTTGCCAGTTGTGCAATGTCAATAACACATGTTTTCCCCAAACACCTGAAGGAACCTAAGGCATACAGTAGCAGTAGGGCCATCTCTGTGCATCCACCCCGGTAACAAGGTGGAGAGATGGTACCGTGAGAATTAAAGGGCAGGCTGTGAGCAGGGGGGAGGAGGGGGTGAATGGTTTGTATAAATAAAGGTAGAGCAAACATCTCCTATTTGACAGTGCCATGACAGTATGTACACTCTCATCTATACACAGGTGCCTGTCGGAGCAGCTACTGTAACCATGTTGTAAAGTATTCAGTGACTCACTGTGAATAACTGTCTCATTTAGAAGAGTAATCTGGTGACAAGACCAACATTGTTAAGTTGTGTCAACTTGTTAGGAAAGACATAAAACAAAAATACCACTAACATCCGAGGGCTGGAGGCAATGTCAATAATTTTTTGGAAGTGAGCGGCTGGAGGAAAGTGAGGCTGGGCTCCAGCAGCTTAGCACAAGCTCAGTTTGCAGAGAGGAATGCAGTAAATGAGACCAACCATTTACAAATCAACGCCACGCTGATTTACTGGGGTGAACCCACTGTGACAGAGATCACCCTGCCTCGAAGATGAGCAGATATCTGTCCTTAAGGAAGAGATGCTGGGGACCCAGCTCTGCCTTTTCTTCCCGCTCTCCTCCAACATTAGCGTCTCTCCTAAAGCAAAGAGCAGGCTATCAACAGGCAGCTTCTCGTCTGACCTCACTCCCCACTCCACTGAGGCTAGGACACCCACTTCCAGTCTCAGCTGTTTACTGCAATCTGTTGCACTGCGTGAGAGGAAAGAAAGGGGGGAGTGCGAGCCTCTTCCAGCTCTTCAGCCATCTTACAGGCTGGATGGACACCTGCAGAGAGTAAAACATGGTGGCAATATGGAGACTTCCAGATTGGGAAAGTGTCTCCAGAGCAATGCATAACGTGATGTAATGTAACATAATGCAACTAATTATAATATAATATATGCAATTAATATAATATATGCAATCTATAATATGATATAATATAATGAAATATAGCATAATGTATTTCTCACTCCCCTCCCAATAAGAAACGAGTGTGCCTGCCTGATGGGGTGCATGGGGAGTGACCAAGCCAGTAGGAAGGTGAGGTAGCAAACCTCGGTCCAACTGGCTGCCGCTGCATCTGATTTGACTGCACTAATTGCTGTGGGTGGTTCAGGCCTTGCCCCTGACAGCACTGGGACACATCTCTGCAATCTGCTGCTGCCTGCTGCTAGCTCATTTCTCTTTGTGTGGCTGATGCTCGGGCTCTTGGCACGCTGGCCGGCTCACAAACCTCAGTAGCACCTTGTGATTAACAGGCAGAAGCACAAAGGCTCCTGGCACGCTGGCCAGCTTGTACGGCCCACTAGCCTTTGCTCTCCTGTGGCATCGTGCAAAAGCTGCTGAGAGGCACAAGCTGGCTGCCAGGTGAGACAAGAAGCAGAGCCAAAATGCCACAGACCATAGGGAAAATAGGGAAAAAGGAGACAGACCAAGAGTCAGGGAATTTATTCTCTGTCATAGCTCTTGAATACCAGAGCCTGAGGTAACCATAAAAAGAAAATCAAGAACACACATTAGGTGATTGGAATCACAGAATAATTAAGAATCTGTGGAGGTCACCTAGTCCACCTCCTTCCTCAAAGCAAGACCAATTTCAAAGCTAGGGCGTTGTCTACTGGAGTTCTGAATATCTCCATGGATGAAGATTTCACAGCCCTTGGGCAATCTGGGCCAGTGCTTGCTCATTCTCACCATGAAGAATTTTTGCTGTGTGTCTCATTGGAATTTCCATTGCTCCTGCTTGACTCCATTGCCTCCAGTCCTTTCACCGGGAAGAGCATGGCTCCATCTGCTTTATAACCTTCTGGCGGGTAGTTGGAGTCATCAAATAGATTCACCTGCCAAGCAAGTGCCATTCTCTTAGCCTCTCCTCATGTGACCTGACCAGCCTACTGGTTCTCTGCCAGACTTGCTCCACATTGTGTATGTCTTCTTTGTGCCACAGAGCCCCAAAATGGGATACTACTCAGAAGTGGTCTCACAAGGGTTGAACAGCAGGGAATAATCACCTCCCTTGACCTGCTGGCTATGCTCTTTCTATTGCAGCTGGCCTTCACTGATGCTAATTCATACTGAACTTGTCCACTAGGATTCCCAGATGCCTTTTTTAGCCTGGCCTGGCCAGTCACCCTCTCTCCTGTACTGTCTCAGTTTTTACATCCCAGATGCAAGACTTTGCATTTGCCTTTGTTAACTCCTTGATGTTTCTGTCACCCCATTTCTGCAGCCTATTGAGGTCCCTCTGACTGACAGCCCTGCTCCCAGCATGCTGGAAGCCTCCACATCCCAATTCCCACCCCTCCCCCCAGCCTGGTGTCATCCAGAACCTTGATAGAGGTGCATCCCATTCCATCACTCAGGTTGTTAATGAAGATACTAAAGAGCACAGGCCTTAGTGTCAGTCTCTGAAGTAACCATCCACCACCTGGTCTCCAAAACACTGATTATTCTTTTTGAGCCTAGCAGTCCAGGCAATTTTTCACTCACCTTGTAGTCTTCCTTGCAGTCTATATCTTTCCAATTTGTCTGCAGTGGCACTATGGAGACAGTGCCAAGGACTATGCTGAAGTCAAGGTAGATGACATCTACTGCTTGCCCCTTACCTACCAAGCTAGTCATCTCTCTGTAAAAGATAATGAAGCTGATCAGGCACAATTTGCCTTTGGTAAACACCAGCATGCTGTCTCACTGTTCTGTTCTTCATGTACTTGGCAATGGGTGCTGGGAGGCTTTGATCCATGATCTTCCCAGGGACTGCCATTAGTCTGTCTGACTTGTAGTTTCCCAGATCTTTCTCCATGTCATGGATATCCACGACTCTTTAAAAAGGACAGAAAGCACCCCCACAGTAAAACTGGCCTTCTCTCTCAGCAGCACCAGATGCAGCCCAGCTGGTCCCATGGCCTTGTACATGCCCAGTCTACAAAACTGGTTCATAGCCTTATCTTCTTCTGCCACAGGCAGTACCTCGGTCTACCAGACACCACCACCAGCCACAGGTATTTGGGAGGCCTGAGAGAGGGCCTTGTCAATGAACTAAGGCAAAGAAGGCATCGAGCACCTGAGCCTTTCTCATGTCCCCCTGCATTCTTCAGCAGCAGGCCCACACTTTCCTTCATCTTTCTGGTCTATCAGTTGTGGCCTGTTGTGCAGGAGAAGGCCTACAAGGGAACAGAGGACTGTGTCACAGCTCCCACGAAGGCACCTGGCACCAGCCTGGCTGCTCCATACTGCCGAAAAAGGGCAGCAAGAGACAGGCACCCTCACCCGTCTGGGTGGGATAGGTGTAGGAGAGCCCTCCCAAGGGGTGTCAAGTGGAAAAGCTAAGAGCTTCTGCTGCATATGACCAATAGGTTGCAGGAGACCCATCCACACTGGGAATACAGACAGAAATCCATGCTCACCTTAGAAGACAATAAATGCCTTCTGGGAAAAGAACCAGCAATCAACCCATTGATCTAACCGAGACTTAAACAGCCATAATTCAGCAAACTATTAAGACACCTATCTAGTTGTCCACTTAATAGAACTACCCTGGAAAATACCCATTCACTGAAGTTGAATAAGAATGAGTGCATTATAACTTACATTACTGCCAGCCGACAGATGGAGCAAGCTAAGATGAAACCCGGGCCATTATAATATAGTGATCTTTTTGCAATTTTTTTCTATCTGAAACCACACATAACTTTTGAAGATGTAAATTTGTAAAACGTCATGCTTTATGTATTACATTTTTGGCATCTACTTTAGTTTTTAAGAATGGATGTTGTCTAATTATGCAGTGCAGCTTTGGATGAGAAAATATACTAAGTGTGCATTAAACAGACAACTTTAAATAATGGCACTTGTGCTAAGAAGTGTATTTTCTGGCAAGCAACTAATTTATAATGGTCATAGATATATGCATTAGTGTATGAAATGCTTGTCTTTATTTATTGATTTGAAGGGGCAGTATTATATTTTTGAATACGTCTTCTTTATTGGATCCTGTTTTAATCCATAACAGACCTTGTTATATTTCATGTCTCGGGGTATTCACACCACCTGAACAACAGACAATGAGAATAACTATACAGTAAATAAACCAACAATTAATACTGTGTGTTTAAAAGGAGATAAGCATATAAAATGCCAAAGTTCAGCTCTGCCCTTTTCTTCTGACTTTTTACAGTGAGTCTTGGTGTGCTTTTAATGTGCATATCAGAGGTAAAGAGAATGATATTAAATGACCAAATTTACTGCGTTCTTAGTGCATAAACCACTACACTAGATCTTTCTAAGCCAATTTAATTTTTAGCTTTATTCTTGGCTTAATGCAATGTTTTAGTTCATTGCACTTTTTGGATGTGCAGAAGCAAAGATAATGTGTTACACTAC
>VYZW01004417.1:25000-28242 GCA_013401315.1 Balaeniceps rex
TATTTTTTATCACTATAAACTAAATTTAGTACAATATCATTAGCAATGCAAATCAGTAGAACACACTGCCTATAAGGCTGATCTTGAAAGCCCAGTGACGTTTAAGGGCATATTATAAAGAGAGTGTTCACAAAGGCCTTGGATGCAGTTGGGGGACAGAGACAGGAAAATAACTGTTTACCATAATCACCTTTGTTTCATTTTTTTCTCCCATAGCTCTTTACATCCTCCACCTCCTCCTCATGTACCACATTAAGACTCTCTTGTTACACAGTCACAACTGAATCCTTCCTTCTTTACTACCCTACCCACATCTTTGTTAATATTTTTTTCATACATTCTGTGTTTCTTTACATAGCAACTGAAATAAAAATTCACTGTATCTTGTTAAGGGACTACTTGGTTGTCGATGAAACAGCAGAGTTATGATTCACTCCTAAGCTGTGTTTTCATAGACACACATATTCCGCGAGAGTCTGCGTAGCATGTTCTCTGGATCAGACATTCATGGTGCTATGTGGACATACGCCATCAGACAATCTTTTACCTCTGCTTAGTAGGCCCGATCCTGAGTTCTGCATTCTGTTTTTATTCAGACAAAATATTCTTTGAAGTTAATTTGGAGTTTTGCTTGTAAATATTTTCATACAACCTCAAGCTGTCACTATTCATTCTTTTAACTTTTAGGACAGCAAGACACAGGGATTAAAAATGTACAAAAAAAAAAAAAAGGAAGAAGAAAGAAAAGCCCCAGCCATTGATTTAATATTTTGCTCTGTTTTCTATCTTTTAAGCAACCAGTTTCAGGAAAACATGGACTGTAAAATTCATTCCAACTAAAATGGAAGTATTGGTGAAAGGAGAGGAACTGGCTTTTGACCAGTGTCTGATCGTCTTTATAAGGTCATACCCTGAGAACCTCAGACCATGGCAGATTTCATGTTTTTACTGTAAATCCTGCAGTTCTTTCACAAGCGTGTTTGGCTTTGAGTGCAATACATAGTATTTGACTGTAATATATCCATGGCAATACCTTACCTGGCTTACATATGATTCTGAGCTGATAGTAGGTCAAATCCTGCAAGCCTCATTCAAGTCAGACTCCTGTGAAGACCAGTGACAGTGAAAATGATCAATCATAAAAAATAACACCCTCATCAGTTTCCAAAATAAACAAAATTTTTGTCTTTCTGAGGTATTTCCTGGGATGCATCTGGGGCCTGACTTTACAGTCATTGTAATAGTGAAACCCTTCAGCTGTTCCTTCTCTCTGGGAGTAGGAATTAAGGGACCGTTGTCATCCATATAACCTTTCTTTGCAAAGGAAAACATTTTCAAAGTTCGAAGAGGAGTGAGGCCAGTTTAAAATATTTTAAAGAGCAAGAATGCTAATGAAATTGGCACAGACCCACTCAGAGCCTCAACTTCAGAAGTGTTTCAGGCATTAGCGTAAGTGAAACCTGGGACGCTCCGCACTTCTGCCTCACCAGCATGGCTCGTTAAAAACATGGGCAACATTCACAGCCAGCGGCTGCTTTTGAAAACACGTCCGCTTTGCATGATGTTGGCATTTGCAAGTGCTGCATGGCTGGTAAGCAACACCTACCATGACGACTAGCAGCAGAAATGACATTTCAGTAGCGAGTGATTCACTTTTTTCTGACCAGGGTTCCTGCTCTGTGTGGTGTCTTCCATTACCTGCAACTAAGAGACCTGAAGTGGAAACTTGCGAGCAATGCAGATATTATGAAGATGACTTCAGCAACCTAACTTCATTCATGCTCGTGCTGGATGTTAGAAAGAGACCATTTTAGCAATCTGTGAAAGGGCTAAATTTGACATTTGATTCACCCTATTCTAGGATTTTAAACTGTGATGTAAATTAGTCAGAAACGGGTCTTTCTTCCATTTTCTCTTTTCAAAATGTAATACAGTTAAATGACAGAGATTAATTACTAAAGTAATTACTGTTGGAAAGCAAAAGGACAGTTGTATGAGACAGTCTCTCTCATGATGACCAAGTCTTTCTTGACAATTATGCTTAATTCCAACAATGATTATTCTGTGTGGCAAAATCTATCAGCACAAGGGCACACAAGCATTGATGCATTCTCACTCACTAGGAAAGATGAGAATGAGGTAATTATATTTGACTGAGGCTCAGACGTTTTCATTCCCAGGGGCACCTCTAGGACCTTTTTTTGGAGGGATACATATAATCTCCTCCCTTCCTTGCACTGAGTACCCCATTTATTCCACTTCTGCTGCTCCTTTAGTCAGAATTGAATAAAATTAGTCCTTTCTTATGTAGGCTACAGCTCCTCTCTGTCTTGCACTTATGCACACACCACACACACGTACCCATACACAGACTCATACACACGTGAAAATTCCTGTCTCTGTCTCTCAGCGTTTATGGGGTATGAGACTCAGCTGCATTGTTTCTAGCCAAAACAAGGAGGCTGTGTTTTCAAATCACTAAAAATCTTGCTCTATTCACTAAACAGAGCAAATGTTTCAATCAATTATTTGGAAAAGAAGGCTAAGAAATTATATAAGTAATTGCTGATTGATGTAACTTTTTCACAATACCCAGGTACCCAAACTCACTGTGAACCAACTGCAACCACCTCTAAGGGCAAGATATTGTATGACATTCATATGGTTGATGATATCTCTTTCAAATAGCTCGGCTAAAATTTGCCGAATGGTCTCTTCCCTGTAAAAAACGAACAGCCACCATCTCATTAGTCAGTGCTGAAATCCTTTACCCACAGTACTAGATGCCACCAATATGTCACCAGAGGCAGAGGATGTTATAGTCTTAAAACGAACAGTTCATTCTAAGTACTGATAGAAGGAAAATGAATGTACCCTACCATGCTTTCCTTTATTTCTCCGAGTTTCTGTCCTAACCAGACACAGCTGCACTTTAATAATCTTTGAGGTATATTGGGAAAAGCTTTTCTACCTAAGAGTGCGTGTACCTAATTGTGCGTGTGTGCGTGTGTGTGTGTGTGCGTGTGTGTGTGTGTGAGAGAGAGAAGGAGAGAAGAGGCTTCAGGCTCTAGTGCTTCCTTCCAGGTGTCTTCGTCTGCATGATTTCATCTGTGAACCATAATCAACTTCCTTAATGAAATACGTAATTAACATATTATAATTGTGGTAAAGATGATTTTGACAGAAATCATTTTCCATATCTAATACTATGCTAATTTAATCTGTTCCTCACTCCCCGACAT
>VYZW01004419.1:0-22994 GCA_013401315.1 Balaeniceps rex
GCCCCCCCCGTTCCCCGCCGTGCGGCCCCGGCGGAGGCTGTCCGCGCTCGGCGGCACCGGGCCGGCTCCGCCGCGCCGTAAGCCCGGGCAACCCGCGGCACCTGCCCGCGGGACTCCCCGGAGCTCCCCCAGCTGCTGCCCGTGGGGCTCGGCCGGGGCTGCGGGAAGCTGCGGCCGGTTTCATCCTCCCCCGGCCGGGGGGACGGGGCCGACGCCGAGGGGCGAAGCCTCCCCGCCGGACGGAGCCCGCCGGCTGCGGCAGCGCCGTGCGTTTCCCGGAGGCTCCGGCAATTCACGGCGAGGCTCGAAACCAGCCCGACTGTCATCACCCGGCAGATAAACGGCCGGATCCCCGACGGCAGGGTGGCTCCTATTCACGGCTCATCATCGCCGAGTCAAAGGAGCAGGCAGGGGGAGGATAAGCCCCTGCTTTCAGGGACCGGCGCTCCAAACCACTCATCACTGTCACCGAGCTCGCTCCTGCCTTGGCCCTAAACACCGGCGATTAATAAAAGTTTACTGTCGCTTTTCTCCAATAATTACACTCAGTCTGCGGGCCGGGAAAAAGCGAGGGGGCTCAGAGCTGCGCGTTACCTGCGGGGATGCTCCACCGCTTTTCTAGCCGCGGCGGCCAGCGCCGCTCCCTTTGGCTCGCTCCTCTTCCCCCCCTAAGAAAACCTGCTCCTCTTCCTCCCCAAGAAAACCTGCTCCTCTTCCTCTCCAAGAAAACCTGCTCCTCTTCCCCCGCAACAAAACCTGCCGACCACGACGGAGACGAGTGGAGAAGCGAGCCCCGAGCCCGCACCCGACGGTACCCGGCGGCCGGGCGGCCCCGACGGCGGCCGCGACTCCGAGCCCCCGTGCGAGGCGGAGGGCGCGGGGGCAAACCTCGCGGGCTCCGGCCCCGGCTCCCGTGAAGTCAGGATCGAGCCTCGGCCGCACAGCTTGGCACGGATTTATTGGCTTTAGCGGAAACTCACCGGTTTACACTGCCGAGGAGGGTTTGAATGGATGAGGACTGACAAAAAGTTGCCGAATTTGGCCAGTAATAAGGCTGGAAGAACGGAGTGCTAATACTGAATTATGCACGTACTCGGGAGGAACGACACAGCATCAGACTCGGGCTTCTAAACCGGGAGCGCCAAATTTCTAATAACTGTGTAATATGCTTATTTATACCATACAAGGACTTACAAACCTCATTGTGCATAGCAGCTGGGTCGTATTTCTTTACCCGTCCATTCCTCAGGCTCTTTTGCCAAGAGACTGGTACCAAACACTTCTAGGCTGAAAGGAAAACACAGAATTAAATTGCAAAGAAACGATGACAGGAAGCATGGGTAAGATACGGGCTGACACGCGGCCCTTTAATCTTAAGCATCTGCCTAAAATAGATGCACTAAGCCGGTATTGAAAGTATGCACGGTTTTAAATGCAAGTGATTCTCCGCTGCTACGTCGTTCAGCCGAATTATCCGCACGCATTTGCCTGACCTGGGCACGTTTGTAGGCTCTAAGGCTTTGTTTTAGACCGTTAAGTAAATATTTTAACGAATGTTTTAAAACGTTGTAAACTAATGTGTTGCTCAGTCTTGCACCAAGCTCTACTGAAACTGGGTAAATCAAACGAACAACCACATTCCGATTTGTTTTTAAATATTTGGGTGATATTCGATAATTCGTCCCAGCGTACCAAGTGTACTTACCCCTCGTAATTTCAGGCAAAGCTATGTAGGATGCAAACAGGCAATGTTCACTATGTAACCGGTAATAATTAAACTATGAACGAATATTCATGTATCTAGACATTTTTTAAAAGCGTAAGTATTTTACAAATAAAAGCAAACAATTGTGGAATTGTTTTAATTTTTAAAACTAACACTAATTTTGTCTAAATGCTCTGGATTTTTATTTTTGAATATGCTGACTTACTGTTTTTTAAAGTAACATCTAGAAAATAACATTTCAAGTCCATTGCACATTTTGTACAGAAGAGACGTTACTGTGAGCTCGGCAACACTCTGTGTAAGAACAAATAGTCCAGAGATCACTGCCCCGGTGAACGTCAGACTGAGATAGTCTCCGATGGTCTTTCCTAGCCAAAGGTCTGATTTAACTTCAATATATTTAAAAAAAAAAAAAATTGTTCCATCTGCTTTGCAATTGCTTTTTTCTTTTTTTTAATGAAAAGAGCCCTAAAGCTACAGCGTGCTGGAGCATGGGAGCAGGCAAACAGGGCCACACCAAAATGGAAATAATGGTTTCAAAAATAAAAGCAGAACAATGCGCGTTGTGATTTTTTACACAGCCTGGCTGCAAGCGCCATGGCGGCCGCAGCTCCGCTCTGCTTCCTGCACCGAGCCAAAATGGTGCTGCCGGGACGGGGTCCGAGCAGGCCCTGCCATCACCGCTCCGCACATGGCAGCCACCGCCATTTACGGCAGGTCAGCGGGTCAGCGCCTCTGGTCGCACAAGCCCCTGGTTAGACGTGCCGTGGTCACCGGCACCGCCGGGTAACCTTGGCCGAGGCCCGGAGGACAGCCCGAGAGAGAAGGGACTCGGGCAGCGGCGTAGGTCGGGGTGGTAGCCTGACATGCGTGCCAAGAGGGGAGAGCAGCTCCAGGGCAGCTCAGCGTCCTGCAGGGACCTTGCTGGAGTGGGAGGACGACACATGGAACCTCCTGGGTAAGCCGCTCTGGAGCACATGGGCTACGAGCAAAACCGAGCCACACATAAATCCACCAAGCGACAACACTGCAAGTCACTTCTCGCCGGGCAGGAAGAAAAGAGGAGAGGCTTGTCTCAGAAGTCTTGCATCAGAGCAAGAAACTGCCTTAAGGTATTGCAAAACCAGACCAGCGCACTCTCAGAGCAACGCGTTGCGGCTCTGCGCGGCATACTTGGCATCGTCCCCCCGTCATTGTGCAGGGGATGAGGGGCTTGGGGCAAGTCCTGCCCAAAGTGATTATTTAATTTGTGCTGGGGACGAGGAGGAGGTTACTGCTATGGGAAATTGCTGTTCTCCAGGGTGAAGAGGAAAATGATGGTCTGGGTGAGAAATTCCCAGTGGGAGGGATGAAGGCAGCCAGCTGCCAGCACTGTCTCTGCCCTGGAGCTGGGCGCTGACCCTGCCCAAGCCCCCGATGTGGCACAGCATGCTGCTCTGTCGCGGCAACTGGGGCCGGTCAGGTCAAACAGCCACATTTAAACATTACACCCCAACATGGACCCTCGCCTCTGGGACAGACGCCACTGAACAACAGCCCGAGCAAGGCAGCACAGCAACGCACGAGCGCGTGCCGGTAGCACCTGGTGAGCACCGCCGTGCTTTGGGATGGAGGCTGCAGCCCACGCTCCCACTGTTTACCTTAGTGTCCCGGTTGCTATTTAGGCAACAGCATCATCTCAGCCATCGGCAAAGCCACCACCTCCCAGGCCAGCGCACACAAGCCCTCGCTCCCCGCCAGAGCCCGCGGCTCTTCTTGGCCAGTCCCTTTCCACCATAGTGCTGCCCAGAGCGAAACCTCCTCCTTCTCCCTGGGCTGGAGCCAGACCCCGCAGCATGGCAGCGGGTCGAAGCAGGGCTCGGCACCGTACCGACGGGCACGGGGACACCCCCTCTTTCGGGCTCACGGGAAACACTAACGGGGACCCTGGGGATTTAAACACTTGCCAGATGCCTACGACAGCCGTGTGTCATGCTCCTGCGGGTCAGTCCTGCCCTGGGTCCTTGCTAAATCACCCAGGGCAGATTTAAGGGGTGTGAGGCTTTTGGGGTGCGGGAAGGCTGGTGTGATTTAAAAGGGCGGAGGGGAGCGGCAAGCAGCGCAGGCGGCCGGCCTCTGAGCGTAGGGGCTCATGGGCCGGAGTGGAGAGACACAAACACATATCCGGATGTGGAGCTGCCGGCGAGGAGGCGGCCAGACGGGATGGAGGAAGACGAGGTGAGAGGCAGATGAGAGCGGGGAGGAAGGGAGCAGCTCCGGGGTCTGGGGAGCAGGAGGCTGCGGCGGGAAGGGGCCGCCTCGGGGAGGGGTTTTTCTTCCCAGGGCAGTGCCATGGCCTCGGGTTTCTGCCCCGCAGATGAGGGGGGAGCAGCTGTGGGGCCAGCCCCAGCCCTGGGAGGCTGCAGAGCCACTGGGGAGCTGGTGGTGGGGAGGGAGGAAGGGAGGGAAGGGGGAATAAAAGGTCCTTCCTAGGAAGCAGGTCGGCAAAGCCCATCAAAATTCACCACTGCATCCCTCTGCTGTCAGAACATTCTGGGATGGGATTTCCCTGGAGCATCTCCCACAAAGAGGCAAACCCTCGGGCCAGGTTTGGTTCCCAGTAGCTCTGCTCACCAGGAAGCCACCCCGCATCACCAGCCGGCCTCCGGGATGTGGCAGCTCGCTCCCTGCTCAGTCACAACCCTCCCACATCTCCGTCCTGCTCCGGGGACGCTGCAATGAAACACATTCCTCGGGCTGCAGCAGGGCAGGGCCAGGCCTGGGACAAATGCCGTTCTCCATTTTGGGCATTTTCCTCCTCTCCCAGCAAGCGGGGTTGCTCTGAAAGCAGGGGTCAGCCTTCAGGGTGGCTTTGCCCCCCTAGTAAGGGGGAAGAGCTGCAAAAAGGCATCACACTCCCATTCCTGGGGGGGTCTCAATAGGAGCAAACAGGAAGGGAAATGATAGCCAACTGGGATGGGGCCCAGAAGCTGGGAATTTCCTCCTCGTGGGACATGGCTTGCTGTGGAACCCCAAATGCTGCAGGTAGAAGGAGGGAAACTGGAGAGAGGGAAGAGATGAAGCGCTGGAGCAGAGCACGCTCCCTCTCCTGCATCTGCCCCTGGCTCCAGCCAGGAGAGAAAGGATGGCTGAGATTCATTAAATAAAGAGACAGGAAAACCTTGCTTAAGGAGCTGTCTGGGAAAGGGGCCATTTCAGGCCTGCTGCATGCAAGTGCCAGTGATTTGGGGCCAGAATAGACAATTGCTAAATATTCCTCCGGGCTCTGCTGTGCAGGGAGCTGCTCTCAAGCATACCAGTTACAGAAAGTTGCGGGCAGCTTAGTGGTGCTTTTCTGCCTGGGACGGAAGACCAAGCTGGCTCCATCAGGAGAACGGAAGGAAAAAGATCCCCAAAATTAGCAGTTTTCCTTCTCACGCAGCAGCTCAGGGCACTGACCTGGCAGCGCAGCAAGGCCGGGGCAGCTCCAGCTGGAGGGAGGACATCGCATGTCCGCAGCCATGTTGAACGATGTGGGCACACGTGTCTTGCCATGTGGTGGGATCAGCGAGAGGGATGGAAAAGGCACTTCTTGGTCCTCTTGGCCAATCTGCATCTGCCGTAAACCAATAGGGTGAAATTTGGGGAGAAGCAGGAGCAGTGGGGACAGCAGGAGATGCTGCTCTCACCCACGGAGCCCCGTCGCTCAGTGGAGTGCGACACAGAAGGTTTGCCCCACCGAGCTTCAACACAACCACTGCTACGGAGGGAGACCAGGGGCTTCTGCCCCTGCCATTCCCCGCACTTAGCTGGGAGCCAACTCCGGGAAGGGGCGAAGAGGGACCCAGACCCCAACCACCGCTCCACCACCACGAGCACGTGCCCAGGCTGGTGGTGGGGACACCTCTCTGATCCTGATGCAGAGAAACCAGGAGCCGGGGGTCCCATCCCTCCTCTCCCCTGCTTTGCCATGTTCCTCACTGCTCTGGATTGAACCTTCAGCCCTAGAAAGTGTAAAAAAAACATGGATAAGAAATGTTGGTCAGTGTTCTACGTACAAGCATCCTTCTCTGCGTACCACACGTACTCGGAGCACTTCCAGCGAAGGAGGACGCTGCGGTTTTGCCTCTGTGCTGGTGCCACCGACGCAGCGCAGAAAAGCCACGGAGCTCAAGATAAATGCCCTGAAACAGATGAAATCAGCCGGGAACACCTGATACTCATTCCCACAAGGTTACGGTAAAGGTTGGGAAACGAAGGAAGTGCCGCACTGGCATGCTGGCAGCAAATCAAAGCAAATGACATTAATTAAAGCATATGTTAGGAATAGGAAATTAAGCTAAAGCAACATTTCATCTACAGCGTCTTCTCTGGGCACTTTAGAAAGGGTATAAGTTTACTGTAGAGAAAGAGAAATGAGGAGGCTGGCGCAGAGGATAGATGTGCGGGAAGTTAAAAGAATTAGAGGAGAGTTTTAAAAGCTTTAGACTATACACTCAAGGTCATGTTCACTCCCTGTATTTATTTTGAATTGTGAGTGAACGGGAGGACTGAGAGCACTGACTGGCACTGCGGGGAGCCTCGGGCTAATGCAGACCCCGGCGGCCCCGGCGAGGGGGCTCAGCCCCAAAATCGCGACCCTCCGCACTCCTCCCTGCACGGCTGCGCCAGGCACAGCTGGAACCTGGCACCCGTTTGCCCAGTTTTGCAGAAATACTCGTTCTTTCCCAATTTTGCTTTTCTCCAGCTCGCTCAGCCCCAGAACTTACCGCAGCTCAGCGCACCACCCTGGGCACCCGGGGACAGGGCACCGCTGTCCCCTGCGCAGTGGGGAAACTGAGGCACGACGTGACTAACAGTTCTGAGCAAGCAGCAGGCGCGGGGCTGGGGCCACTGGCCGGGGCTGCACCCCAACCCCATGGGGAAGCGCAAGTGGCCCCCCAGGCCCTCCCACGCCGGGTCTGTCCCAGCCACGGGCCCTTCCTCCCGTTCCCGCCCTTGGGGCTGGCAGTGATGCTGCAGTCCCGACCCATCGGGCGCGTTTCTGGGGCCGTACTGACTCACCAGCCGCCCGTGTCATCCCGGGTCACCCAGCTTTTTTTAATCAGCCGTTTCAGGGCTGCCTGCCTGCCTCGTCGTGTCAGGGCTGTGGACGGGGCCAGCCCGTGGCTGTTTCACTGCTCCACGTGGCCTCCGAGCTGGTTCCCCACGAGCACTGGTGCATGCAGGTGCCTGACATCGAAGGGCATCAGGGACCCAGATGTCCCCGTTAGGGGGGCAGTGACATCGCCACTGCCCAAGCTGTGTCAGGAGCTGTGATGTGCAGTGGGGCTGGAGCACGGCAGGCTTTCCGCCCCGGTGCCCCGAGCCATGCCCTGCTGCACGCACACTCCTTGCCTTCCCCGCTACATTCACCACGCACGCAGGGCAGCGACGGGCAGTCAACGCTTGAATAACAAGCTCCGAGTGAGAGAAATCGGGCAGCAGCCTGACCCTGGGTGTGTTCCTCCTGCACGCTGCTCTGCTCCCAAACTGGCTGCTATTTTTCCCCTGGAGCCATAAATTGCACGCTGGGGCCGGCAGCCCTCGCGCGGTCACCCGCTGCCTCCCCACTGCGGGTGTCCCTGGGATGAGTTACGAGGAGCGAGCGCCGCAGCCAGGGCTTCGCTCCAGAGCCTCAACACGAGCGAGGCGGCACAGCTCCCTCCATGCAAGCATGCATCAGGGCCCTTTTCCTCCCCTTCCCACCCGGGACCACGCTGCCGCCCCGGTGGGATTCACCTCCTGGGACCCCTCTGCTTCACGGCTTTCCAAGGAGGGCTGGCCGTGCCGGCCACGGCGCGGTGTTTACCTAGGGCGAGCGGGCAGATGGCTTGCTGACAGCTTCAGGAACACCTTGTAGCAGTTGCGGTGATTCCCGAGATCCGTTGCTTCCCATTTCAATTCACACATCATGATTTCTAAACCTCAGCTCGTACCTTCCCAGCAGAGCTCCCCACCTCCACCCCAGCCGCATGCACTCGCCGCCAGCTCGGGAGCAACGGAGAAGGGGGACCCGTGGCAGCAGCAGCCATCCCATCTCTGACACCGCCTCCTTCGATGGCCCAGGGCGAGTCCCTTAACTCGCCAAAGAAAGGGGCACAAGGAGTACAGGAGCAGCACAGGGACTAGAAAGCACTTTGAGGACGTAAGGGGCTATCAAGTGCTTCTTCGGGATGAATAATCCTCTTCCCATCACCTTCTCCAGCTGAATAACGGTTGCAACTGTATGGACTAAAAATGGGGGATAGCAGGGCCTGAGGTGGGCATGTGTGGGTGTCTCCTGCTCTCGGTGCACAGCACCTCTTCTTGGGATGAGCCCCTGCCACCAACTGCTGGGGACCAGCACCGAGCTGTCCCCGCTGGGCTGTAGGAGCCCGGTCCCCCCCCAAAGGCAATTGGGACGAGCTCACAGCGGCAAAAATGGAACCGGCACCAAGCTTGGCCATGACAACTCCTAAACCCAGCGCAGGTTTGTTCAGCAGGATGCTCACACCCAACCTCCCCACCCAGGACAGCTGATGGTCCCCACCGTCCCCCAGGGAATTGCTTTCAGGGCCCGGCAGAACCACAGAGCCAGCCACGGTTGTGGGGGCCTCTATGCTCCCACCAAATCCCCCGAGCAGGCGCGAACCAGAGCATCTCGCGCCTGCATACGTCCCCCTGCTCTGTGTGCTGCGCCATGCTGCTGTGGTAGAGTCTTGGCCTCAGGGTGATAAAAGGAGTATGTTTTTCCAATTAAAAGAACCAAATGCGTTTTCCTGCCAGTATTTCGTCCAGCCTAACATGCGACGTCTAGATTTTAACCTTGAAGAAGCCTCTAGAGACACTGCAAAATAAATCAATACTAGTCCACGTGCTGGAAAACAGAACCAATAAATAACTTCAGAACAGCTTTTCTGTTTACCGTATGAAATTCCCATTCTTGGCCACGCTCTTCAAAACAGCGTCTCAAAATAAAATAGAAAAGAAAAACAACCCCCCGAACCCTTCAATTAGCGGCGCAGTGTGAGGCTCGCCAGCCAGGCAGAGCTGGTTTCAGGTTGCAGGTGCAGGGCCAATTCTCCACTGACCTCTGGGCTGGGATTTGGAATAGAGATTGCCTGTGCAATGGTTTAAAAGTATTAAATAAAAACGTTTTAAAAAAAAAAAAATACATCCTGCATGGCTTCCTATGGCAAGGAAGGTGCTGGAGCAAAACCAGCGGCCGGGTGCTTAGATGCGTGCATCCCCAGCCCGGTCCCCGAGCCCTGACCCACAGCTCCACGTGCTGCACCCGGGGCCCCTCGAGCCCATCCCGGGCACGGGAGACTGCGCCCCACGAGCAGCCAGAGGCTTTCACCTGGTGTCACTGATGTGTCCCCAAATGTGCCAAATGGCGAGGGATAACCGTGGCCCTCGACCTGATGTCTCTGCTCTTCCCGAGTCACCCGGTCTGGGGCCAGCTGGGGACTCACCAGTTCTTCCTCCTTTATGACAATAATAAATTTTTAGCATAAAATAAGATTTAAAGGAGCTATTAAAAGGAAACTTAAAGGCATTTTTCTGCATGCTATTGCAGAGAGATCTCACGTGGGAGGCAGGTGGGTCTGCGGGACGCTGGTGGGGAGGTGCTGCCCTGGACCAGGCACATGTGCGCAGGGGCACGCAGCGATGCGCGGGCAGCAGGCAGGCAGTGGGTGGGCAGCAGGGACCTGCCTGTGCACGCAGAGGTTTGCAAACCCTTCCTCAGCACACACTCACCACGCGGCAGTGGGATAAACTACCGACAGCCAGCGCTGCCATTAACAGCCTGTGCTGGTGACACCGCAGCCGAAGTGAACACGTGGTGGGGTCAGGACGCACGAGGGCAGCCCCTGCACAGGGGCAGATCGCAGCACAGAGTGCCACTGTGCTGCATCGAATGGCCTGGGATGGACAGACGGACACACAGGACCCCAGGCAGCTCCAACGAGAAGAGGGGGCAGAAGGCAACACTCGCCTCCCCAGCCTTCCACCCCAGCGCGGCAGGGATGTAACACCCACAGGGAAAACACATCTACTGGCCGGGGGATAAATTTAAGCCCTTTTCTTCATATCCCTCTATTTCTGTTCCCTCCCCTGAGGCTCCTTGTTGTCAGCGTGCATTATGCAGCCAGGACAGCTCTATTAGTCATACGCTTAATGACTGGAAAAACACACGCAGCCATTATTAGCAGGGCTGAGCCGCACACGCACGGTCCGGTCCGCTCAGGGAGGACAAGCCCTCGCGACGCAGGGTAACCTGGTGGAAAAGCATCCGGGGCAAGCAGTGCCCCGTGGGCTCCCTTGGGACTGGCTCCAGAAGGAAGCAGGAGGGGTTTTTTTTTACACGGAGATTCAATCTCTGCTGTCCCATCCCTGCTCGGAGCTGCTCCTCCTGGAGCGGGAAATGTGTTTTCCCCGGGGGCAGAAGCAGCTGATGTCTCTCTGGGCTGGGCTCTGCCTCTAAAGCATCCAGCACGTCCTGGGAACTCCAGATTTCCTTCCCTGGGAAGTCCTAGCAGGGAGGAGTGGGACCAGGAGTTAATCATATTAGAAAAATCAGTGCAACCGGTGCAGCGTCAGGGTTCAGACCAGTTTGGCACCCAGCACTGTGGCCAATTTTTCAGAGCAGCTCAATTTTTACGGAGGCATTAAAGTCACGGAGCTCTCAGAGAGCAGCAGGCTCGATGCTGAGCTCTTCCACAACCATCCCCCCAAAGCCGCACAGGAGAAGGTGCCAAGCCCCTGAAATCCCAGCCCTACACCCACCTGCACAGCTTTTATCCCCGAAGCTGAGGTCAGCAGGAATCAAACCCCTCCAGCCGCAACCCCACGGCTCCCCACTGCCCCGTGCCTGCAGGAGCGCAGAGCAGAGCGGGACGTGCCCACCACGGGTGCAAAGGCGGAGCGGGCGCAGGTGCACACTGCCGGAAGGGTCCGCGTCCCTACAAGCACAGAGGATGCGTCCGTGGGGGGACATACGAGCCTGGAGCGCAGCTGTGGGCTCTGGAGGGGGACATCTCCGTGCCCTGCAGCAGGTCTCCAGACGGTCTGTGGCCAGTGGGAAATGGGATGGCGGCAATGCCGGATTTTTTTTTTTTTTTTCAATCGGACACCAGGAGAGAGGCGCAGGGAGAAAGGGATGCACAAACCTGCAGCTCATACACGATGCACCCCGAACGCATCCCAGGCTGCGTTACACCGCTCACACGTGCACATCACTGTCCCATTCTGGTGCCGCTGCTGCAGGCTGAGGTCCCGGCGGCACCGCTGCCATCACCCTGTCGCAGACAGCGAGGGGAGAGTGCACAACCTCACAGTGCCACCAGCCCAGCCGCAGGCAGGGTGTATGGACACACTCATCGCACGCCTGCGAAAACACGCTGTGGATATAAACTGGACAGATTTAGCGACTGTGGGGCCTTCTGTTCTTCCTTACATCTCTGGACCATTTCCCCACCCCTTAAATGCTTTACATTATTTATTACGTTTCATTTAACCCCAGCCACGTCCTCCAAATAAAATTTATTTTGCAGCTGTCATTCAGGTTTACTCCGGCCTTAACCTCGTAATCCTATTGATTCCCTCATTATTCTCGGAGCACAGGATTGATTTCATACCTTCTGTGTTATGGAGAAGCCTTTGCTCATTAATCTCACGCACATTTACAAACAGTCGAACCTGGTGATTCATTATTTTCTCATTCCATACACAGTCAGGCTTGCAGAGGCTCTCAGCTTTGCCTCCTTATTTTGGGGTATGGATGGAAAGAGTACCTGATCCCTCTCCTAAAGGGCATCCACCCTGCGCCCTGAGGCAGGGCAATGGGCTCCCACACAGAGGCAGGGTACCAGAAAAGCCCCCGGGCTTATGCACTGCATCACCTTTGGGAGATGCCCCAGGACCGCATCCTGCTCGGAAAGGTCACACTGCAACTGACCGGGCTGGGGAAAAAAAAAAAAAAAAAAAAAAAAAAAAGAAANACAGAGAACCAGAAGAAATCTGGGTTGGGAAGGACGTTGGGGTTCTCCAGACCACCCCTCTGCACGCACCAAGGAGCACAGCAGAGTCAGCCCCCAATGCTCAGGGCCCTGCAGCTGCCCCGTGCGTGGGGCAGCAGTACCTGTCGCTGGAGACAGCGCTCTGGCCGTGCGGTATAAGAGGTACCGCTGATGTCCACAGGCGTGCGTGCCTCCAAACACAACAGGAGTGTGTTATTTATACAGTGTGATTAATCATCCTGAGTATTTAATATAGCCCCATCGGAGTGCACAGCGCTGTACAGTATATGGAGGAAGACATGACCCCTGTCATAGAGGCTTAGAATAAAAAATAGGCAGACACTATAGTTCAGACACGTAATAAATCCAGCTGAAGGGCCAATCTCAAATATTTCAGCTGTTTCCCCCTCCCCCCACAATATATAATTGTCTTTGTTGGATCAATACAGAGGGGCTTTGTGGAAGGAGCATGTTTTAAGGGAAGATTAATGTAGTGAATTATATATGCAGCTAGGAAGAATTCTAATATTTAACTTCCAGGAGGAGAAGGAAGGTTTGGGCGATCGATTCCTCCTTCCAGGATGGGAACGCAGCACCCGGCGGGTGCAGGCAGGCAGGGAAGGTGCGAGCACCCCTCGCTCCCAAGGACCTGCTCCTCTGGGATAGTGGCAAAAGCCTTGCCAAAGGCATAGGCATCTCTGCCCAGGACGGGTGGATGCAATTAGCGGTGGAGCTGAAAGCAGCCCGGGCCATGCCAGGGGCTCTGCCGGGGCCGGCCGGCCATGCACTGGCGTGGGAAGGGCGGCAGCGCGTGCTGCTGTTCCTATTGCCTGGATATCGGTACAGCACAAACCGGCGTGCCTGCGCCGCATCCCCCAGCCCCGCTCTGGCCCCACCTGGGGTTTTCGGCAGGTTTTGCCCCATCACACCTACCTGCAAGGCCATGCCGGACGGTGCTGGCACGTGCCGGGTGGCTGTTCGGCGCGAGGGCGGCAAGCTGTACGGCAGCAGCACGCCTCGCCCTCTAGATGCAGCCAGCAGCAAGCAAACAGGGCAGCGCAGAGCGCGCAGGAATTATATTGGTTACTAAATACGTATTATTTATCCACAGCAAAGCCCCTGTGATCGCTTCTCTGGGCATGCACACCCCATGCGTCGCTCAGAGCATCGTACGCAAATTAATACCCCTAATCTTATTAATGTGTAATGACACAGGGGTTGAGCCCTCCCTCCGGTGAGCGGTGCAGAGCTCGCCGAGCCGCACCAGCAACCTCAGCTAGGTGTGCATCACGCGAAGCGCCCGGATATCATATGGAATAAATTTAACTGAATCAAGTTTTGATTAAATGCAATAAATATGATTGATTTGGTTACATACCCGCCGTATGACGGTCTATTTAATTTATTTTCTCATTCTGAGAAGGGATGTTGCATTGATTCAAAACATTAGCTTTGACTACCACCGTAAATTCCCATTTTAGGGCGACCCGCGGCAGCCTTATTAATATTTTTACACTTACCCAGCAGTTGCCGGGGTTAACCCTTCAACAACACGCCCAAATTGTGCTGTGCCAGGGGGGCAGGAGGGGTGACCTGTCCCAGCACCGGGGGCTGCAGCCAGCGGGGGAAAGTCGCATATTTTAATGCCACCACTGCAAAGCCACCAGCCCTCCAGTAGCTCCTAAACCTGCTCCCAGGACCGCTTAGGGCCAGGACGGTCGGCGTTAATGCCGAGTCAGCATCTGCGTTGGGCTGGGTTCCCTCTACGAGCCCTTCGGCAGATGGGAACGTGCCCCCGGCGCTGCCGTAGCGTGTCCAGAGCGGGCTGTTTGCTATCTGAAAGCCCACAAAACCCAGCACACCACTCGCCCTCCGCACCACGCCGGCGTTTGGACCAACACTACTACAGATTTCCTTACAACAGCTTCTATATCTTTCTTTTTAACAAGGGGGGGAAAAAAAATGCCCAAATATTTTTTGTATTACTAATAAATTGAAAAAATGCTTTATGTTTCCAATATATTTTCAATTTACTGCCATGGTCAGTATCTTGATTGCTATGTATATTTTATAAGCAACGTCAATGATAACCAGATTTAGCTGTTGTTTCTCCGTAAATACTGCGTTATCCACCAAAAGTGATCTCTGGTAACACATTGTCGTTAAAAATAATGCTGAGAAGTGTCAGGGAAACACCAAAAGCAAGAAGAATAAATGTGCTTCCAAGCACATCTTGGAGATACTGGAATTTCTGAGAGTTTATTTGGAAGATAAGCCGATTTTTAACACACATTTTAGACACATCCCGCAACCCCAGCATCCACAAAGCCCTGAAGAGACACACGAGCTCATTGCAGGCTCTCCCTGCCCACAGGAGAAAGGGTTTCTACACTGAAGACAGTGACAAAAATCACTGCGAGCCCATCCAAGTCCCAGCGCTGGCTGGGGGCTGCGGGGTCCCACCCTGTCCCCAGCAGCCGGGGTCTTGCCCGACTCGGCTCACAAGCCCTGCGGCCGGGACCTGCTTTACATCACTTCTATCTCCTGTGGCGTTTTATATCGCTTATCTCTCGTGTCATTTCACATCACTTCTCTCTCCTGCGGGCAGTCGTGCCTCGCAGCGCGTCGCTTTGCCGCTACCATCAATGCTCTGAACAGCAGCACCCATCTCGCCGAGCGTTGCAGGTTATTTGTCGCCTGCCAGAGCAGACTATGGGAAACCATCTAAATAGCCCCAAAAAAACTTTCACCAACTGGCAGTAGAAAATGCTATGGAGCTGTGGGCATCCCAGCTGGGGGGGTTGCTGGCTTTTGGGTGCCAGGGGAGCAGAGGGGATGATTTTGGGGTGGGTGCTCCCCTGGTCTCCAAAGGAGCCACTGTGGCCGCAGCATCTGATTGATCCACAAACAACCCCATGGTGCGGCTTGCTGGATTAATACTCTGGCATCCCTAAAGGAGCCAAATTTAGTCTACATATTACTGAATAATTTAACTCCCGATGAAATCACCAGCTTAGCAGGCTCTTGATAAGGATCTGAACAGCTGAGTGGGACACGCCCTGTGAGGGCATCTCTAAACACTGAATTATTCAGCAGAAATGTTTCTGCCGTCCTCCCTCCAATCCAATTAAGCTGTATGCTTAATTGCAAAGCACACCCCCCTTATCTTCACATAAGAAGGGGACCTGGGACTTGGTTCGGTGATGTCTTAGTTAGGGAGAATTATCCGCAGCAGGGACTTTGCGTAAGATTAAGGTTTTTTCCTACAAGTCCAAGAATCCAGCCCAAGAAGGAGTTGAGGCGCTGGAGTGATCTGCCCTCGAGGAGCAAAGCTGGAAGGGAGCCAGTTTCTCCAAGCTGGGGCTTCCCGCAGGAACGGATCCAACGCACTCACCCCATCCCGCTTTCTGGAGGCAAACAGCACAAATTCACCCAAACTCACTCAAACCCGACATGTTGCCTATCAGGCAAACTTTAGTCTCGTCACAGGCAGAAGATCTGACTCACCACAGCTATCTTCTATGAGTCGGACAGTTTGTCCTCACTGAGGTCGTGTCCATCTTTTCCAGTGGTGCTCTGCAATCAGGGTGATCAAGGGAAAGCATCCAAATCACTCGGCAAATGACCCGGCACAGCCCGCAACACCGCAGCGCTTCAAATCACAAACCGTTCTCAGCTCTCCCAGAGCAGTGCCGGGAGCGGGGCTGGGCTGCAGCCCTTTAATTTATGAATTAACGAGAGTCCAGGCTTCACAGGACCCCACAGATGTGGCACAGGAGGAGATAACCCATCACACCGCCAAACTCTGGCTACACGGGGGTGCGTGTGGATGGGTGCTGGCACCGTGCACCCGGCACCGTGCACCCAGAGAGCCCCACCGAGCCTCGTGCTACAGCCCTGCCCAAGGCCACCACCCTGGAAATAAAAAAATCCCAACACAAAGCCACGGCAACATGAGGGGCTGCCTCCCTCCCTTCACCTTCAACAGGAGCCGGGAGAGCCCCAGCTCAAAAGCAGCAAATTCTTCCCCCATAGCATGTTGGCTTTCTTGCTTTATAAAAAAAAAAAAAAAAATTATTTAAAGCTTTCATAACCCCTTTTCATCTAATATTTAATGTGCGAGAGTTTCTGCATGCCCAGGTTAGGTAAACATTAGAGAAGATTGTTTATAGAAATTATATACAGAGCGGTGCTGGTTTAATTTATCAAAAAAGGTTTTGTTGAAATAAATTCATTTTACAGTGAAACCCACTTAAACCTGTTAAAGGGGTGACCTTGTTTAAACGAACCTGTTTGTGCTTCACCTCAAAGGACAGCTCCAGCA
Source organism: Balaeniceps rex (assembly GCA_013401315.1). Classification (NCBI taxonomy): domain Eukaryota; kingdom Metazoa; phylum Chordata; class Aves; order Pelecaniformes; family Balaenicipitidae; genus Balaeniceps; species Balaeniceps rex. The sequence continues at coordinate 16,073 of VYZW01004419.1, forward strand.
GCACCACGATACCATCTTTGAGCGTAAATATTCCCCTGCTCTCCTGGAGCGCGGGACCTCGCCGGCAGGAGCTCTGCCAAGGAGAGGGGTGCCTGGGTCAGTGGTCCCCACGGGGTACGGGAAGGATGCGGCCGGGGGCCCTGCGCAAGCCGGGACGGTTCGGCCACCGCTGCAATCGTTTAATGCCACCTCTGCCCCGCTCACCCACCAGAAGAGGTGAGGAGCGGGCGGTGGCAGCAGGGGTTCGGGGGCCGCGGTTGGGATGACACCGGGTGTTGCAGGAGAAACGCAGCTCTCGGCTGCCCTGCAGCCAACCTCCGAACTGGGGGGACGAGGGATGGGGAACACCCTCCAGGCTCTGCCTGCCCCGCTGCTTCATCCTACACTGCTGGTTTGCTGTGGATTGATCACTATTGACACCACTGTGGTTATCAGCTTGACCAGATCGCTCTTATTTTGGGAAATAATAACAAAAAAAAGCCAGTAGCCATTTTTCCCCTCTCCTGAAATTTATTGCAAAGTGGGGGAAAGCAGAATCTCTGCTCTCGCCTCCCCTCTGCTGGCTCCGGCCAGCTGCAGCACTTGACTCATGCCTGGTTTCGCTCCTCTGCTTTAAAAGAGCTCAGCACAGCAAGGCCAAACTGGGACTACCCAAAATACAGGGGGAAAACCCCATCAGCATTTCTGCCTCATGACACAGCTCAGATTAACAGGATGAAATTAAGCTAGCACATTTAATGGGGATGAAACGCTTTATGAATGAGCAGATGCATTACTTTGAAGCGTGTGGCTGTAAGAGTTAATCTTAGTACAGAGCGATACCGGGAAGCACATTCATTAATTCATCCGTTCAGGAGGCATTGGCCAGGTACGGGGCTTTGTGCAGTTCCCAGAGTCTGGCCTAAAGGTATTTATAGGCTAGAGCTGGGGAGGGGAGAAAAAAAAAAACAACCCCAAACAGAAAAAAGGGATGGGATAAGGGAAACTGCGCTTTGGAAGTGATCTACGCAAAATCCACCAAGGCAGAATTGATATTGTCTCGTTAACAGAGGGAGCAATTTGAAATTATATGGGAAAGGTGGATAAAGCCTGGAAAGCATAAGAGCCAGCTCTGATTTCAAAGTCCATGGGAGCATTCCAAGGCAGAGCTTTAAAATTAGAAACAGCACGCAACGTTACTTTTCCATTGAAATGTCATGTTTTCCTTGAAAAGAGCTTTTTCCATCTCAAGAACGCGTTTTGTCACCGAGCAGTAAGTGCACTTCTCCCGACAGATTTGCTGAAACAAGAGCTCTTGGAAAAAACGGAGAATCGCATCCGGATGCTCGGCAAACAAATAAAGGCCAGGAAGAGTCTGGGCAGCAGGTTTCCATCCGGGAGGTTTGCTGCTCACCCTCTAAGTGCTGGGAGAAGAAAAAAAAAAAAGGTGCATCCATCCTTACGCAGCCTGGGTTTCCGACTCGGCCCCTCGGCTCCCCTCCACCTCCCTCGTGTTTGGGAGCTTATTACCAGAGGGCAGACACCGCTTGTACTGCAGCGTGCTCCATATCTGGTATTTCTCACTTGAGGAAGAGCCAAAAAGGAAGAGCAAATACGACTGCTGACTCCAAGGGCCTTTCCAGTAAATCCACGGAAATCACCATCAGCTGAATTCAGGCTGCCTCTAGCCTAAACCCCAAGGTTCGGATCCTCAAGCTCCTGCCCAAAGCAGCACTGTTGGGGCAAAATCACTTGAGCGTGACCCAGGATGGAGCAGACCCCATCCCCAGCCTTTGCTCGGACTGCGGAACCGCCCCAGCACGTCGGGCAACTCCATAATAGTGGGGATCCACCAGCATCACCCGAGCTGTGATGGACATAATAACCACCCCGACGGCCAACACCGTCACGGCTCTGCCGGGCACTGCGTTACTCGCTGTCCTCTCATTTCCAGATGGTCTAAATGCCTAACCCCCCAAGCACGCTCTGTAGTGCTGTGGGATCCCCAGAGTCCCCCCAGAACGGGGTATGCGACAGCAGGCGTCACCGACCGCTCCCGGTGCTTGTCCCCAGCCACACCACAGAGAGCTACAGGGGAGAAGAAGAAATTTAGGTAAGTGGTAATGTAAAAAGGGGATGCAAAACCCCAAGAAGTCACTGGTCCCTGGCTTAGAGGTGACCCCACTCCCCGCTGCAAGGCTGAGCTTTGCACTAGTGGGACAAAAAGGGTCTGGAGAAAGAGCATCCCCCGCAGCGTCTGCAGCCAGTCCCCAGGGCTAAGGACAGTGGGACAAGTGACATGCCTTAACCGTGTCCCCATGGGCAGCCCTGCACCACCGTGCTTTCCTGGGAAGCCACAGGCCCGTTGCGGGGGCAGACTCCTGGTGCACTGGTGGGGTGTTACTGGAGGCCAGATCCTCCCAGTGCCCGGGATGCAGCTCCCACGGGGCCAGCAGGTGCTGCTGGGACACTGCCCTCCCTCTCCTGCCTGCGCCTCTCCCTCCGGGCGAACCCAAGACAGCCCCGCTTTGAAGCCGTGCCGGGGCTGGCGGCAACATCGGTGCTGGAGTAAGATGGCTTTTAAACTGGAGTGAGATGAAAAGCAGCCGGAAACCCATCTAACGGGTGACTGGAGGGCTAAGCCTGCTTTTCTCATGCTCGCTTATCCCGGGCTGCTCTGCCAGAGCCCAGGTCCCCGGGGAGCAACTTTCCCAAGCTCTGCTGCCTGCCCTGGTCCTTTGCTGCTTGCATCCCTCCTCTGCCGAGAGGTGAAGCAGCAACACGCTTTCAGCAGAGATGTAAAAAACATTTTTTGTCATTAAAGCTCCCATGGCGTTTCATGCCCCGACTCCCAGGAGCCCAGCCCAGGCCCTGAAGCGCCAGCCGAGGTGCTTCACCCCAGGAGCGGCTGCAGTTCTGGAACAAGGGAGACTCCTGCATTGCTTCTCAAAGTGATTTGGGAAGAGAAATGGGAGACACGGAGGCCTGTTGCTGCCTGGTAGCTAGCGGCATTCAGCAGGCATGCACGGCATGGCACTGACGTGAGAAAAACCATTTCCTTTCCCAAAGCGCTCCAGGCTAAACCTGCACTTCCCACGTTTTCTGGGCACTGACCACCTCTGCTGCTAAACTCTTAACTGAACATGCTATAAAACCCTGCCGAGACAGCCCCGTTCCTCACGGCGGCAGGCCACTGGCCAGCCAACACTAAGAGCCGATGGAGAGCAGAGCTGCTGGGGTTGAGCAGCGCGGCCCCACGGGGCTGGTGCTGAGCTGGAGCAGAGCACATCGCCATGCACCCACTGCTTAACAAGGGGAGACACGGGGAGCACCCCTGGGCAACACCAGCTGAATCCCTGGGCTAGCAGAGCAACCAAAGCTTTAAATCAGGTTCAAAATAGCCAAGGACCTTGAATGGCTTTTTACCTATTAGATTTCTGCTCTCCCGCCCATTTAGCTTAATGGAAATGGTTCTGAGAAAAGCAAACCCAAAATGCCACGGTCCCGCAGGGACGCAGCTGCCAGGGCTGAGCACCCACAGCTGCGGCTCAGAGCTTGTTGGAAAGAGTTTCTTCACCCAGAGACTGCACGGGACCCCTGCAAGGGGCTGTTCCTGGCATTAGGAACGCAGGAGGCCAGGAGAAGCACGGATCTAATGAGATTTGTACTAATTCACGTGATTGTTTGTAAGAACAACACCGCACTAAGCCTGTTAAGCCATTCTGGCTGACCAGGGCTATCTGCTCCCGCTGGCCGGGCAAAGCCACTGTTCAGCTGCGCACCCTCCACAGCCTGAGGTTTGCTCCAAGAAGCTGAGCACACATTTTGCCTAGGAGAACGCAGCATGCAGAGAGAAATCTTTGCCATTTCTCCTAACCAGAGCCCTCAGAAAAAAAAAAAATCTCACTCCGGTTGGATGGGGATGCCCTCCCTGCACAGTGCCAGGCTCTGTGACCCAAAGAAAGCAAGCGTTGCACCCGTGCATGCTCTGCAGGGCACATGCAGCCGGGACAGCAAAGCAGGAGCAGCCCCAGGGCTTTTCTGCATCCCACAGCTGCAAACCCACCACCTCTGGGCTTCTCACCGGGTTCTCGATCAAGAATTTACACCACCAAAGGGTGGCTGAAGAAGCACACGGCTCAACCCCCCCCAGTAACTCACTCCCCACCCTGTGGGTCACAGCTTGCACAAACCGGTGGCATCTCAGAGATGTGCCTGACTTTCCTCCCACCACCCTGATGGAGGAAACCGTTGTTGTTGTTGTTGTTGCTGTGTGTTCCCTTTTCTCTTTTTTTTTTCCTTAATTGAAAATCATCGGAGCCCTCCTTGCGATGCTCCCAGCAAAGAAAAAGGTTACCCCAGTAATCAGCCCCGTGGTGCCAAAGAGTCTGCACCAAATTCGGCTCCGGCCTCCCCGGCTCTTGGGGAAGCAGACATAAATACAGGTCTCTAATCTCAGACGCGCTTGCTGATAATCTGCTCTGCAATTTGCAGATAGGGGAGTCTGAGCGCTCGCAGGCTCCAGGGACGTGCGGGGAGGGCAGGGACCCAGGTCCCCTCCAAGGGCTCGGGCCGGTCGTGCATCTTTCTTCAAACCACCCACAGCACACACGGCCACCAACGTGCCAGGGCTTGATCCTGCACCCCCAGAAGTGGCAGTTTTGGCCTTGGATTTGTGGCAGTCGCTTGGGAAATCATAAACAGCCCTTTCCTTTTCTGGAGGCATCACAGGTCTCAAAGCGGAGTCTCAAAGTGGCTGGACCTCACAGAGGGGAGCAGCGAGGTGGGGGGCAGTGGGACCCCTCCCTCCCCCCAAGTCCTGAAATAGGGTCCCAGCAAACCACCCCAGGTCACAGGGTGAGCGTGAGCTGCAAAAGGCGCTTTTTTTTGCCTCAAGGAGCCACACTGGGGTATCCCAGAGTCAGCATCCCTCCGACCATCCCCGTCCACGGGACCTGGCCCAGCAATGAAGCACCTTCCAGGACTCCCCATCGTTGCTGCCCACAGTGGGGGGCTTCCTCGGCCCCTCTCTCGCAGCCAGGGCAGCCTCATGCCCTGGCCCACACTTGACCAACACCGGTCACTACACTCACCAGTTACCCCAGTAAGAAAGACTTCTTCCCATCTTTGACGAATGGGCTGAAAGGAGGAAAACATCCTCCCATTCCCACAGTGGGGCACAGGGACAGGACCCCACCACCCACCCCAGGAAAGAGGAAGATTTCCCCTCATGTCACCAAAGCGCAGCATGTGGCAGTATGACAGCATGAAAATTTTCTCAGGAAAGCTGAGATTTCTGCCCAGTTCTCCCCCTGCCGCAGGAGAATGGGCGTTTCATGCAGGAGAAGGGCTCTGGCTGCCCGGTCTGTTGGCCTGTGGCTGGTCCCGACCCGGAGGGATGTGTCCCTGCTTGAAAACAACGGGGGGAAAAAAAAAAAAAAATACTCCAGCTGGGATAAAAATCCCTGCAAACACTCCCTCTCGTGGAGGCTGGCTCTCCCGCTGTTTGGGAGACCAGGAGAGGTATTGCCCCAAATACTGTCCCAAGGCCGGGGTGCTCTACAGGAATGAGGGGTCTGCGGGAGCTGGTGACATGCTCCCCTCACAGCGCTGAGCACCGGTGGGGACCTCCAGTGTCAGCAGGGGAGAGCAGGTGCAGATGGGGCGAGCTCGGGGCTGGCTGCATGGCCGTACCCATCGCTCGGGGATCTCGGACACTTCTGACACTTTAACCTCCAAACCACCTTCCCTTCATGCTGCCGTGGGGAGAATAGCACACATAGAGGGAAAATTGGGGATACCTGTTGGTATTTACCTTGGCTGAACCACGTTGCATGCGATTTGTCTCTTTTAAAAACACTTTGAGGGTGTCCCCAAAGCCCTGCCATGGCCTGGGCAGGGAGGACAGCTCTGGAGCTGAAGCAGAGCAAGGACAATGGCATCGCAATGTCTCCACCAGCTCAATGTCTCCACCAGCTCATTATTTCCCAGCCCGGGGAATTATTTCCCAAAAGTCTTCAACCAATTCCCCTCAACTGCACAGGATTTTGCACTGACAACACCTTTCTGCTGGGAACCGAGCCAAGATCTCCACAAGGTCATTTTGCAAAGACAATTAGGTAGTCCCTCGACAGTGCTGTCTCATTTTAATTAGATCTTATTTCCAAAGAATTACCGAGCATGCCAGGCCCAAGGCTGAAGGCAAGGACCATTTACAGAAATCAACGGGAGGCGAAGGACAGATGTACCTGTGCTTATGTCATCAGTTACAGCGATGCCAACTCACCAAGGGAAAGAAGCAGCCTTTCTCTCACGAGTTCATCGTTAATACTTCAGGCAATATAAACCCCAGCGTGCAGAAGACAGACCATCACCACTGCTGGCTGCTTGTTCGCGCTTAGGTGCCTCAGAGCAAGCGTTTGCTGCTTTCCGAGGGGGTCTATAGGTGTAACGTGTATATCTTTGTCAGGACCCACAAAGCTGGGGGACCGTGACAAGCCCTTGTTCATCCACGGGACGTCTGCTCACACGTATATGTGCATGCACACAGGAAGCATGTATAGAAAAAAAAAATGAGCGTATATGCACACAACGGCCCACAGCAAGGTGCGGTTCCCTGCTGTCGCAGCCTGGCCACCTGCACCGCTGTCGGACTGGATGCTCGGCACAACGGGGGAGTGCAGGGGGGGTTACTGCCACAGACCCCCCCACCTCTGCGGTCTGTGGGAAGCCAAACGCCCGAGATCACTGGTGGTGCGACCGGCACGGGCTGCTGTGTAGCCGCCCCTGCGGGGAACCCTGCCACTGGTCACCCGCCCCCCCGTGAACCCCCCGGGGACCCCGCCTCGGGCCGCCCCCGGGGAACCCCCGAGAAGACCCGCCACCGGCCGCCTCCCCGGGGCCGCCCCACCAGAACTCCCCAGAACCCCACCACCAGACACTC
>VYZW01004422.1:1826-19787 GCA_013401315.1 Balaeniceps rex
ACAGAGCTCATGCAAATGTTTGAGGATTATGGCACTATTGTTCTGGTCAGGTAAGTTTGGGATCTGAAATGGCTTGTCATCTATTCAAAAATACGGACTAGAAATTCCCTTTTTGTCCTGACAGAATTAACTTTGTTTTAGAAAGTAGTATGCTAAATTCCTGTACTGCATGTTGAATTCTTCATTAGAAATTGAATACAAGTATTTTGAATATCTTTTACCTCTCGTCAGCCTGTTAATAGAAGTAGTCTAACAGCTCTCTTGGCTGAGTGGAGGNNNNCTCTCTTGGCTGAGTGGAGGAGAATTTTATTCAGTACAGCACCATAAAGCAGAGGCTTTGATGTGAATCATCACCTTTAGATTCAGGCCTCATTTCCATGCATTGCTTCTGCTGGCAGGTCCTTGGGGCCCTGCTTCACTTCTTCCGAGGAGGTCTGCTCTCTTCCAGCACTCTTTCACACTTACTAGGATTTCCTGGCTGGCTCTCCTTTCTTTTGGGGGTCATTTTACTTATTTTTTAATAGTACGGCTTCTCGCAGTTTGAGAGGGAGAGTGTGATACCTTCTGGCAGAGCAGTTTAATTTCATTCTAGTTGATTCTGTACAGGGCTCCAGCATAGCTATGAGACTTCTGTTTTGAGAAATACAGGGAAAAGACCTGACAGTTGACCTGGGAAACAAGACCAGAAACTTGTTCATGTTGCACTTGACCCATTTCTTAATAGAGAAAACTGATGACCTGTTGTTGTATGGTTTTATGAAGTACCAAATGTAAGTTGAGGGTTCAAAAGCAGCCCTGCAGGAATAGCAGCACCACTTTGCTTATGAAGAAAAGGAGCAAGAAAAGAACGTGCTTTGGTAGTTTGGTTTGGTTTGGTTTTGGTTTTAATTGCCTTAGAGCTTGATGGTATATTAGTCTTTGGGAACATCACATGTCCTCTGAGGAGAGGCATATGCAGAGCCATGGAAGTTAGTACAGAGAGAGTGTGGATATCAGACTAGGTATCCTGTCAACAGCTGCTGAGATGTTTGTACTGCTGCTTCAGGAGTGACCCAGTAAAGGGCAGGGTGCTGGGGTCACACAAGGGAGCATGGGGGAGAAGAAGAGCCCAACTGGGATTCATAGATCACTTGCTCCTCTCCAAAAAATAGAGTTGTGAGGAAAATACAACTAAAACCAAATACATAGCTGTACAAAACTATCATGCTTGCCTTTAAGGCTTTTCATTCAATGGTGAAATAAAATGCACTGTTTTCTCTCCTCTGCCTTTTTTTACTAGGATCAGTGGAGGTCAAATGCTGGTGACATTTGCAGACAGCAAGTCAGCTCTTCGTGTTATGGATATAGATGGTGTCAAAGTAAGACTCTCTCAAACCTATAATAATTCATAACAAATTTCTCAAAAGTGGTTGCTTAGAATGAGATAGTTGAGTTTCCAGCTAAATCAAGTAGCACTATTTTAAAGAAACTTAGTGCTCACAAAGTCCTTAGCATTCACAGCTGCTGAGGCTTTTAATGAAGTATTTCAGTTTCAGGAGGGCAGGAGGTGACTTTTCTTGGAGCTCCTAAGCAGTGCTTAGTATCTGGCCTCTGATACCACTGCAGAATACATGGACTTGGTCATTGTTCTGGCACTTGAAGCAGTTCTCCTGAGATTATGTGTGACTTTATACTGTTGCCAAAGCATCCTCACGATTGTGGTTTGGAGATTTTTTGTTTCTCTTAAGTGTATAAAATAAACTCTTTCTACCAAGCTGGAACAACATGATTCATTGGCCACCATGGCAAACTCAGCATTAGCAGTAGGCGTTTACCTTCCCATCACCTGCTCTTCCTTCCCACGCACATACTCTACAATTCATCAACACCCTCACTTATGCTGACAAAACTGTTTGTGGGGCTGCACTGTAAACTTAACATTGAAGTAATGGATTTAACCCTCATTATTCTTTCACATTTGGAGTTTTATCTATTAATTTGGCTTATTTCATTGATGTAATTTATAGCACAGACCCAAACACAATTGTATGTGCACAATGTGTGAAGGTGCTGGGAACCTGATTCAGGAACTTTCCAAAGTAATTTTGCTGCCAAAGCTGCTTCCTTGGATACATCTCACCCCAAATGTCATGGAGCAACACATAAGCAGCTGTGGTCTTAATCTGTTTAATAATATACTTTCCATATACATCAACCATCATATTTGGGATTTTCTGAGCAGAGAGTCTCCTTACAGATGGCATCAGGTAGCAAATTCTTGTGTGTTTTAAAGCTATTGACTCAAAAATTGAACCCTCCCACACCGTTATTACCATCGCAGTATCATTTTGATGATATTTGATGTTTCACCTATTTCTCAAGTATTTCCCAAATGCAGCAGCAGTGCTTTCAAGCTGTGAAGCTGATTTTCTTTCAAGAATATTGTTACAGTCTGAAAACTTGGTTATGGGGATAGGACGAGTGCTTCCTTTTCATTTAGCTTCTAAAATGAAGCTTTAGTTATATCAGTTTCTGAAGCAGTTATACAATAGACTGGCAGCAATTGCTTCTTCTGTTCAGGTGTTCTCATTTAGTGAAGTTGCTTGGCAAAGGGGAAACAGTTCTTTCTTTGCATTAGGTCAGAGGCAGAACAGTGAAGATCCGGCCCAAGACCAAGGACTGGCTAAAGGGCCTTCAGGAGGAAATTGCTCGAAAACGGGACAGCATGGCCCCCATGTCCCCCACAGCAAACTCCTGTCTTCTGGAAGAAAATTTTGACTTCTCAAGTTTGGACTATGATTCAGAAGGTGAGCAGCAGGTTTCTAAGCTAAGTTGTGAGAAATTGCTTCACTGACTTCGATTGCACAGAGAAGGTACGGTATGACTGTTAGTGGTATCTTAATTTGTAATGAAGCCACACTTCTTAAAAAGAGGATTGTAACTAAAGCCATGACCCGGCACTGTGCCTGGGCAGAGAACTGTTGCTTAGATCATCCTGTCAATTTAGTGTTATAACATACGTTAGCAAATCCAATGTATGGTACAGTTGTCTGTATAGAAACAAACTGTAACGAAACACATGGGTTACACAAAAAGCTTGCCCAGCACATGTATTAAATTCATTGATTGGTAGTAGAGAGAGACAGGGAATGCATTTGCTTACTAAGTCTTTGTTATCTAATATTTTAATTCAGGTGATATAGTGGAGGATGAAGATGATTATTTAGATGATGCTTTGTGTCAACACCTAGTAGCAGAAACAGCAGAAGATATGCCTGAGGGCTGTGGACATTCTGCATCCGTAGGTCATTCAAACAAATCTGGACAAAACCCACAGCTGTATAAAGGTAAATTATCTACATTCCTTACAGTAAGACCTGAAGGTTTGTTGTTTGTTCTCCTTTTGTCTCTATATCCCTGTTCATTTATATTTTCATTGTAGGTCCTCTAACAATAAGGATCATCTTTTTGGTACATGTTTATATAGTGCTCAATCCCCCTTGAGTTAGTGACTGTAACTGAGGCCCTCAGGCCTAACAGCAATACAAATAATAAAGCTTAGATCCTCCTCCTCTCTAGCCCAGGGCAAGGCAGGAGTGCTGAAAAATGCTGGATTCCTTTTATAGAAATTAGAGAAATTCAGTCTTTTTATCCATTTGATGTTGTTTGGCACCACAGCATACAACAAAAAATTGTCTGTTATTTTCTTATTGGTGAGGGCCAGAGTAAAATCAAACCAAAGGAATCCTGTTGATTCAGTGATGGGCTTGGCCCTGTCCTTTGAGCAATAGCTGTGGCAGTGTAGTCAGCTGTAAGCTGGACAGTCCAGGAGGTTGTTGTGCTCAATTGACTTGACTTCAAAGATGCCTGAAGTTTCTCCTTTTTTCCTATTTTATTTATTTCTGAAGAAGTCGAGATTCACACAGCAGGTATATATATTCATTCTTTTAGTGCTTCATAAACGTGTTACCTTTTTTCCTGGTCAGCTGGCTTGTTTGCACATTATTGTGAAATGACTTGGTAAAGAGAAGTTAAAGCTGTGAAGAGAATACAGATAAAAACTGCAGCAGGAACTAGCCAAGCCAGTGGTGCTCTTATATTGGGATGCAAACAGGACATGCTTCGGTGACCAAGCATTGACAGGCTGGGTCACATATTACACAGTTCATGATGACAGCAAGTGATTCAGTAGCTGTCTTTCTGCACTCTCTCAGAAGTGCTTTGTCTTCTGACATAAAGTGAAAACTTTAATACCTTCAAAGATTGAGTCAGAAGTAGAGTTCAAAAAGATTAAATGAAATTCGTAAGTTTACAGACAGATTTTCCAAACAATGAGTGATATACGGCTTTCTTGCCCACTTTGAGTCATAGGCTGAGTGCAGTGTGGCCAGACCCAGAAACCTAGCCCTGAGCCAAGGAGTAATCTGTCATTATTAAATACTGTGAAGCCAATCACTTTGTATTATAGGATGCCTTGCCCTCCAAACACCTCTGGCCTACTGTGTGATGATTCATTAAGCTACAGAGAATTGCAGTGATTTTTTTCACCCACACTAACTCTTCTCCACAAAAAATACCACAAAGTAAATGGAGATTATAAAGTATAGTTTGAAAGAGGTCAAGGTGGGGTCATGATCTCACACAACTCAGAATATGATATATTCAATCCATCCTGAAAGTCTCTGCAATTCCAGATGCCTTCATAAGCTTCCAATTCTGCCCGAGTAATTCCTAAGCGAAGGTATGATGATTGTATAGCTGGTGTTAGACACAGATGGAAACCAGTGGCGGGCAGAACAGTGTGTATGTGTGTTTCTGAGGTCAGAGAGGGGCATAGCCTCACAAATCTGATGTCCCTGGGAGCCGTTGCCTAAAACCAGCAGCCTTTTAGGGGAAGGGATAGAGTGGTAGTGGCTGGTTTTTGTCTTGTGTTCAGTGTTACTGCCAGAATTTCAAGCTGTGCATTTAGGTGCCTGCATGACTCCTTGGATCCTACCGATGAGCCTGTATCTGCAGCTTAGAAGTATTGAAAATGCAGAGAGAAGGGGAGGGCGGGTTGGGTAGATCACAGGCTGTGTCTCTGTGGCTGCCATCCGCTGCTGAGTGGGAGTAGGAAACTGTGAGGCAGCTCAGTATTCCCTGCAGAGCACAGCTTTCTGAAAAACAGGAACTTGTGTAAAAATGCCTGAAGTATGAGAGACTGCTGCTACCACAATTTCTTCCCCATCCTCTCCAAACCACAGGGACAAAACTAAACCCAGTGGATTTTGGAGCCCTAAAGAACAGAGTTGCATGGCTGGGCAGGGAAGGGAGGTGAGAGAACTGAAGTGAAAGCCCTCACTTCAGCAAACTGGGACACTAAAGCAATCCCTACTCCTCACCTCTCCAGCTGTCAGAGAGGCTTAGGCGGGATGAAAGACTGTGTCATAGCCTGGACATGTGAGGTGCAGCCAAGCGCTATCAGATTGAGGCAGGTGTACCCGTTAAGAGGTGTTGCGGGAAAGCAGAAATGTGAGCGAGCCATTCAGACAGATTTTTCTCTGGCATAAAAACTAGTTCTCATGAACAAGGAAAGTTGTCTAATCTTCAGAGGGAATTCAGGAAGGAAGAGCAAGGGATTGACTTGTGACTAGCCTCCTCATGGCTGCCATGACACAGTTTGAATGAGAGCAGGTTGCTGCCAAGTCTGGCTGTGAAAAGCTCAGAATCTAACAAGGTAACTAGTAACCCTGAAATCAGATGCAGGCAGTCTTTGTGTTGGCACAATCAGTTAATAAATGCTGGAATGGGAGAGAGAGAAGCATTTGACAAAAGGGCAGATGTTTCCTGGAGTGGGAACAGGGAGACATTTGGGGGGAGCAAAACAATATGAAAGGAGCCATGTTGTATTGCTGAGATACCTGGTTGAGGCTTGCCATTCGTAATCGCCTCTCTCCTGACCACCCAGATTTGGTGCATCTCACCCAGCGGATGTCTAATACAGATCCTTTCCAAAATTTCCCTAGATGATACAGACCTGGCCGATTTGAAGCCAGAGCTGGAGGCCAGTGAGGAATGCCACCGCCGGACTCCAAGCAGGTCTCTGTCCATTCCTCCCAGGCCTCGGCCACTTCAACCGCCACAGAGGCCTCCCCCTCCTGGTGAGTTTAACTTTCTTTAATGTTGTGTTAGCCCCAGCTGAACAGTTTTGCCTGCCATTTCTGGGTGATGAAGAAAGTAATACGTTGTTCTGAAATGTCAGGCCATTGAGGTATTGTACTTGCTTTCCAGTCTGTTTTAGCCTGACTATGGCTGCAGTTAGCAACGGAAGAAGTTTGTCTTTAGGATGACAGATACTCCACAAAAAATGCCTTTAGTGAGGATAGAATAGCCCATATGTTTCATACTAACTCATCACTCAGGTTAGTGAGGTGACCAGCCACTTTGTGGCAATAAAAGTAAATATCAGTATTTATGCCTGCTGACTTCCAAAGTCACTGAGTGTTTTCTTACGGTTTTCTTCTGACTTAATTGTAATCTTCCTTTTAAAAAGCTTTGACAAAATAATTGTTCTGGACAGTTTTTGTCCTTTCCTGCTTTGCAAGGCATTCTTGCTTGCTTTTGTGTTTATGAAAGAAATGCAAAGCGGCTTATGATTTTCAGTGAGGCACAAAGGGGAAGTGATGCTCTTTATCTAAGCTCTACCCACCTGACATGCCATCAGTGCTATGCTGCTCCTGTTTTTATGGCTACTTCTGGATGAATGCTGGTTGCTAGATCAGCATAATCATCTTTGCCTTCTGTATGACACAAGCTATACATCACATTTTTCTTGCAGTCCAAAAGTCTCTCTTCTGTATATATTTTCCATCCTTAAATTAAAGGTTCTGTCAGACTCATTGCTGGAAGATGAGTTCTTCAGGGTTATTCCCATTCATTTCTGAATCTGTTGCACAGAAGCAACAACACTGGTATCTGTATTTCTGTACCTGGAATGCAATGTTAATGTTCAGCTGAGGTTATTGAATTGATTAAATGAAAGCAAGACTAACAAGAAACTGCTTCCTGAAACAGTTCAGGATTTCAGCATTTTATTCTGTGTTGAGATTTTTTCACCTTAGGTTAGACCAGTAACAGTTCAGCCCATCACTCCTCCTAGATCAAAGTGTCTTGCTCTTGGCACTCAGGCAGAGGGACTCAAAGTCCCCAGCATCCTACAGGAAGGTCTTGCCTAATATGTCTGACCCTGGAGGAGCAGGGAGGCTGACAGCATCTCTTTTATTCATCACAAACAATTTCAAAGCCCATTGGTTTTGCTCCATTGCAGATAAAATGTTGTACCAGCTCTTGAATGTAAAAAGCCATCTTTATTCCTCTTCCAGCTGGAACATCAGGCAAAAAGTCCCCCTCGGATGGTTCCCTCTCTCCAGGAAGCCACTCCACCTGCTCCATCCTGGCAACAGCAAAGCTGCTACCCGGAGCCCCTCAGCAGCCAGTGAGTCCTGCCGCTCAGCATGGCCACTTAGCACTGTCCTGATCTCCCCCATCTACATAGACACTGTAGACACTGAGCATCGTGTACATGGTGCACCTGTCATACAAGGAAGGAAGTCCATCACATGCTGGAGCTGGAAATGCGAAGATGAACTTGTTGTAATGTAATACTAGACTGTAGAGCCTGCTAGACACCACAAAAATGTTATTAAATTGCCAGGAATTAGAAGGGCTGAAGAGGGAGAGAGAGAATGGTGCAAGACCAGGGCACTGTTGGTTTATTCCATGTGCTGCTTTCATGACAGATGCTAACTTAAATAACCATGATAATGTGCTTTAATTCTTTTCTCACCTCTTTTTTGATGGGCCGTGCTAGTGCCCAGCATACAGGAGAAGTCTTGACCATTGCTGGCAAGGCTGCTAGCCCTCTGAGGAGACCAAGACCGGAATGTGGGAACACCTCCCTACTCCTGTCTTGTTGGATGAGAACCCTCATGTATTGAACAAGGGATGGCTAAGGGACTAGCTGTGGCAGTAAGCCATCAGCCTGTCTGTCAGCTGGTAACAAAGATGTAATATCTGCCAAATGACTCCCCACCATTTCTGTAGTATTTATAGATTGCTGAATAGCCACTGGCAAAACCAGAACTTTACAGGTGTGTGAGCTTAGCTTAAGATTACAGGTGTACAAGAAAAAACAGTTCTCTCAAGATTACTCATTCTCGTATTTTTTTTTAAAGCCTAAAGTCCGGACTGGAATAAGTAAACCTTACAACGTCAAGCAGATCAAAACCACCACAGCTGAGGAAGCAGAAGAAGCTATTAGATGTCTTATGGAAGCTAAAGGAGGTGAGCACAGCTTTCTAACTGACTTCTAAAAATCCTTAAATAAAGAACACTGTAGGTGTATTCATCCTTCCCGTCATAGCCCAGACGCACATATTTCTCTTCAGAAGCTCACCTGAACACTGACATACACATTCTTGCAAGATGGTACTTGGTGTTCTCTGTCAGTTTTGATAATATTAACCTTTTTTTTTTTCAAGATGACTCAAATTGTATATTTTGTTGTAGAACCTGTTACTAGGAGCACCTTGGGTTATTTATGTCCAGATTTAGTCTGAAATATTAAAAGATAAAGATGGGATCTTACTAAACTGATGGTGCCTGTGTTAGCTCAGAGTTGCATAAAGGATATTTGCTGCTCTGTTTAGTGAATGCTCACTATTTCAAGCAGAACTAGAGAGCAAATACAGCTGTGGGAGAAATAACCTGCATTCTGTTCACATTTGGACAGCAAGTATAGTTGTAACCTAGGTAGAAGCTTGCACCACTTTAGTTTGAATAGCTAAGCTAAAAGGCTACTCTGTTTAGGCTCTCTATCTAATCCCTGGAGAAGAAAGCTTCTTACAAGGGCAAGTTAGAGCAGGAAACTAGCTTAGGTATTGAAACTTAGGCAGTGTGAATATAGTCTCCAGTGTTGCAAGTAGTCTTTCTGCTGATGCTGTACAAATGAGAAAGAACGCAGCATGACTCTGAGATCGCTACCTGAGTTTGCAAGGCTCTCAGTTTAGGAGAAAAACATCCCTTTTCATTTGTAAATAGAGCAAATGCAGTTTGGAATAATCCAATTTAATTAGAAATATCATAAAGGCATCTTGATGTTTGTTCCTTAGAGAGTGCTGTGCATTTGTTTTTAAAATCAGATTTACTCTCTATTAATTTTGAAATTCACATTAAGCGTTCCACTCAGTGTTGGTAAGGAAACTAGTCCGGTCAGTAGCACTTTCAGTCCCTTGCGCTGTACCACCAGCTGGCATTTACAGTTCTTCCCAAAGTACAGGATGTGCTCGGTATCATTATCTTGATTATCCAGATAAGGAAACCAGGGCAAAAGGAGACTCAGGACTTGAGTCCAGTACTCCTGAACTCCTGGCCAGCGTTTTATCCACTTGGCCAAATGGTGGCACAGCACTGCTGTTTTGGCATGAAATTATTTCAGATGGGAGTTTTTCCGTAACTGTCTCTTACAAATGTGACAGGATTGCAAAGGTCTGTGTTTACTTCTGAAACCTGCCTTCCTGGCCCAAGCCCATTCCCTTTAGGCATGCACATTTTGGGAAACATGATTGTGAAAGAAATTATCTTGAAGCTACATTCTGATCAAGCCAAGACACTAACTGTTGTTGCTTTTCAGGACTACAGGAAGATGCAGTAAAGCCTGCTCCAACTAGAAACCAAACGGTCACCAAACCCGAGCCTCCTCCCAGCATCACCAAGTCAGCATCCTTTCAAGGGTCGCAGGCAGGACCAGTGCTTGTGCCCCATCGCCCACCACCCAAAGTTCCAACTACGAAGAAGCCAGTACCTCTGCAAAGGACCGGGGTAAAGGTGGAAAATGTAAGATAGTTGCAGCAAAATGCATCCAGTCTCCATTACACAGTGTGAATGACAGCAAGAGGCATGGACTGTTAAACAACTTGTATGAAGTCCTGTCATTTAAAGTTCTGAGCCAGCAGGCACTAAAATGATTTTGTGTATTGTAGTTAACCAAGGCATAAAAATCTACTAGGAGATCAGAAAGGAAAAAGAGCCTTGAGTTCCTTACTCAGCCATATTCAGCTTTTCTAGTTGTCATTCCGTTCTCTTAGATTTTGTTACTTTTCTTCTGGTTTGTCTAAACCTTGTCAGGATTTAAGACTCATCCCTTCTTTATCACAGTGTTTACTTTTCACCACATCATTAGTGGTCTGCTCTGTATTGATTTGAGGCAGCTTCTTGATCAGTATGCTGTTCTGTGTCCTGTTCAGAAACATCTAACTTTTCTCACACACCTTATAATGGGGTTCAGCCTTTCACTTTGGATTCTGGATTCTACTCAAGAGTTCAGGTTCTTAAAAATGCAAACCTGTAGGTGTTGGGGTTTTAATCTGTCTCTCTGTCAGGTCTCTACAGCGGAGATAATAGTTCTTCACCGCTAGAGCTGCTAAAATGAGTATTTAATGGTGAAAGCAATTTAAGTATGAGAGAGAGACAAATACAACCTTTTATATTCTTCCTTTGACAGAACCTCTGCTAGGAAGCTGTATTCTAAGTCATTAGGACTCCCACCTTACCTTCCTCTGTAAAGGCATTCACCCCTTCTCTATCATGGACTTTGTGCAAGCTCTACTTAGCAGATTCACAAAAGGGAAAAAAAAACAAAACAGACAACACAGTGTGTGCCCTTTACTTAAACATTCAATAACAAGGAATGGTCTGTTTATTTTGTTTATGTTGTCACCATTCCCAGGGCACTCCTGAAAGCAGCTGAGAGGGACTGCTATTTTGGTGTTAGTTACATGAAATTTCCTGCAAGAATATATCTATTTCAGTTTGACTCTAGCCACTCCTTCCTCCATCTGACTGAATTCAGATGGGAGTTGTGTACTTGAAAACCTGTACCCCATCCACCTCTATCATTAAAAAAGCATGCAATCAAATGTAGGCAACTTAACAACAGCATATAGACAGAAGTGGCAGGGGATATATCCATTGTGAAATATTGACTGGTTATTTTGACTGCATTAAAAAGCCTGTATATCATCTTTTAATACGATGGGAGAGTAATAAACAATTAAAATGCTTTCATTCAGTCACACTGAGTGTGAGAAATCCAAAGCAGCCCTTGCCCTCTTGGACTGAGCTGGATTCCAGTTTTTAAATGGTGAATAGATGCTAGATTGTAGTTTGAGAGCTTACTTTTAGTTTCAGTTCCTAGCATCAGCGAGACACGACAGAGCCATTAGTGCATTTCTCAGGTTAGCTTCCGCTAATTGTCCTTCAACCTTATATATCAGAACAGACCCAAAGGCATGTGCTAATAGCCCCATTAATTTAGCCCTCCCTATGCATTCTTGCTTAAATAATATTAGTCAGCAGAGAGATGCAACAAATAAATAACTCTTCACAACTGTGTTAATTTGGCCCGGAGCAAAATCCTCACATGAAAGAGAGATGGTCAGAAAGAGATGTGTTTCTCATACAGGGAGTGAACAGGCTGTAGGATCCTTGTCCTCCAATAGCACTCTGTAAATGAACACTGGGCCAAGGCACAATGCATGAGAACACAACCAAGCAGGTACAGTGTAAGCCTGTGCTGTCAAGCCTCCTCTTTGTAGTGCTCTTTTTTTTTTTTTTTTCCAGTACTGTCAGCTTTTCTCAGTAAGGCCAACAATAAGACTTCCACTAGTAGTGACTCAGTTTAAGGTACCCTTTTTATTCTCAAATTCCTTGTTCCTTTTCCTCCTCAGGACAAGCCTACAGAAGAGCAATTCGACCAACAGACAGGACAGTCTCTTTTTGGCTTGCCAGAGCCCTGTCTAGAAGCTGGAGCTATTCTTAGTCCGACCAGGATTACTCCAGTCCCTAAACCCAGAACAGCACAACCTGGGAAGCCTCAGGAGAGCAGGGGGAGCAGTGAAAGGCAGCCCCCCTCAGCAAGCGTGGCCGAGGCCAGCGCGCTGCCTCCACTGAATGCTTCCTTTGCCCCAAAGGTGCCACCACGAAGAAAGAAGTCAGCTCCTGCAGCTCTTCATCTGCAAGTTCTCCAGAGCAGTGACAACCCACTTTTTAGCGGGTTAATGTTCAACTCCAACAATGACAATCCTGGGTTCTGCCCCCAGGCTCAGGACTCTCACACCCCTGCAGAGTCTGCTCTCTCAGCTCCTACGTCCTCTGCCAGCCCAGAAAACAACACAACTAAGCAGTTGGCACCAAATGCTGCAGAATTGACGGCTAACCTTCAGGGCCCTCCTGTACCAGAAGGCCAGCATCCACAGCGCTCGGATACCAGCTCCCTTCCAGAGAACACCAATCTTTTGGACCTGGACACAGATTCTTCCTGCCCTCTTTCCATAGAGGCGGCATCAGCTGCTTCTCCAGCACGCACTCCAGAAAATGTAAAACGCCCCAACTTGAAAGATTTCAGCCACTGGGTTACATTTAGTGATGACGAAGACAGTGATGCGCTGTCAGAAGGGGTCAACAAACTGCTTGTCTTAGAACAAAACAAATATCCCTTGATGAACACAAATACTGATTTAGAATTGTAAAATTTGTCCCCTTAACGTTCCTATAGAAATCATAATCATGATGCAAAATGAAAATAGATCTTTTGGACAAAGATTTATATTTAAGGAAACAGAACATCTGTCCATGCTACATTTCAGTCATGCTACATTTCAGTTTAAAGATACTGCCCCTGGAGGGAAGTGTATAGCGTATATATAACCTAACATTATCTACAGCTTGTTTGAAAAGTTCTTTATTCTAAGTTATTTCTTTTTATTAATCCATCTTAAGATGTTTTATTTCATTTCAGGCACAAATCACATGTAATGTTGTATGGAAAAAAGATGTTAAGAAAAACATTTTCCTGTGAAATTTATATATTAATCGATTTCTGTCACTTGAAATAAAGAACCCTTACCTTTAATAGTTAGGCTGCTACAGTTATTCTGGAACAAACGTCCGAAAGGGTATATACCAGTATAACTACAGTAGTAGCACTGGTATTGTTCTAAGTTTCTGCTGCAAAAACAAGGCTTAGATGGTACCTTCTTGTAGATCGTAACTAGCTGCAGTGGTGGCAGGACCTAGTACTTACCTTGTTAAACTCATTCCTGTGTTGAAAGTAAAATGAAAGGGCATACTACGAGGCTGTAAAGCAGACCCATGAGAGGTGGTGCCCCAGCATCAGCGCAAGAAACTTGCCAGACCAGGCAAGTGACGCCCCTGGTATCACAGCAGACCTCTTCTAAGTGCTGTGCAGTTAATGGCACTGTAATAACATGCCTCAGCTATTCTAAAAGGACTGGCTAGCCTCTCAAAATACTGCTTTGACCTACAAGGAGCTCAAAGGCATCCCTAGTTGCTTTTCGACCACAGTTCCAACACTCACCCTGGGTTTTGTTCACAGCAAGCCAATGCCAAACATACCTTAGAATGAAATAGCACGTGGCCGATGATGACAGTCCCTTTTCAAAGAACTGCTATAGCCTGCTTGCATATTATCTATGCAAATACTGTGGAAATATGGTTGATAGTTGAGACCTGCTGATGACACAGGTCATTAGCATATTATGTCTTATGCTAAAGACAGTTTAGTAATTCAGTAGTTGTGTCCCTGTTCCCATTCTGCTGCTTTGTAAGAAAATGCCATGGTGGGCTCTTACTTCCACAGTGCAGATGAGGAAAGCGCGGGTCTTGGAACATAACTTTATGCACATGCAATACAGGCTGTTATGTCCTGAACCTAAGCCACAAGCACACAGCTGGGGACGGCAGAACCCTCCCACAGAAAGGAACAGTCCCTCATAGCCTGATAATGAATTTGCCCACTCACAGTAAAGCTCAGCTTGGACACCAAGGTGGTAGGGGGTGGCAGCATGCAGAGTTGCTGTGCATTTCTGCTGGTTGTCAGCTCTGCACTCTGTGTTGTACCCGGGAAGGAGCTGCTGTGTGCTTCCCATTCGCCTCGGCAGCCCTGGTAAAGCCACGCTGCAGCAGAGGGCCAGGCAGCCCTGAGAAACAATATGGTCACTGAATGTGAGCTGGGAAAGCTAAGAAAGGGAACTAGGCAGACATGGGCAACTGCATCTAAGACTGAGGACAAATTTAAGAAGCGTGCACTGCTGTAAATAAAGCCGGCTGTTGCTCAGGTGCAGTGTGCAGCCGTACAGGGAGCGTACCTAGGAGATAGTTACAATGCACAGAGCAAGACTTAACAGGCAAGCAACTGCACTTACCTGTTCTACGCAGGTTCTTGCAAACAGAAGGTTTAAGAGGTGATCATGTTCAATGCGTCAGATGACAGCCTAGCTGGGGAGGCACCCCCTGTTAACCACTGTAGAAACTCCAGGCAAGTACTCCCACATGCCTGCTGTGCTTCTCCCTTACATTTGCGCAGTATTCCGCAGGGCCTACAGGACAAGTGCTTCAGGCGAGTCTGTAGGTCACTTTTACCATGCTGGGCTGATTCATGAAGTACTGCTGCTCAGCTCAAAGTAGACTCAATCTTCATAATGAAGTCATCTCTCATTTATTAGCAAGCCAGCAGTCATGCTTCTCAGAAGCCCAGGATTTTGGCGAGGATAATCCATGGTGCTAAATGCGTCTGGTATCTGCTCAAGCTGCGCAGGCTTTTTTGCCTTTCCTGTGCAGTAAAACTGTACGCTACAGATGCCATTTGTTCAAAGCCGGCAGTTAAAAATGATAAACAGATTGCAACTTGTCATGGTAATTCGTTAAGAGAAGCATCAAGATCTTTTATTATTAAATGAAGGAGAGCATTTTTAAGCAGTTAGTTGGTGAAGCTGAAAAACCCCTCTTGTTTTTGGATTTTTTTTTGCAGAAAAAGTGTATTAAAAAAAAAGTTCAGAGGTGGGTGGGTTTTTTTTTCTCCATAGGAAAAGTAAAGTAATTGACTCGTTCTTGGCTTCTTGGAAACTGGGAATTCAGCCATTTTCTTACTTGTAATGCCTACCTGTTTTACTGCCACTGCCAATTCTTGAACACAAGACATCCTTTAAGAGAGGATGCTGCCTTTGTCCGAGCACCTGCCATCCTCCTCCGCTCCGCTGTTTGCCAGACACTTTACAAAAATCCCCAAACCCTTCAAAGGCCAAACCAATAAAACACAGTGCTAAGCTTCTGCCGTGAGTGTCAGGTTAACGTGGTAGCAGGCTGGTGAATAATGCTGAAGCAAGATAGTTGTTTCCCTACAAGATGACACAGAGCCTTAGCCTCTTCCTCCTCCTCTTCAAAAAAATTACAGTGAATATTTATGGGCACATTTCAGTATAAAACTTTAAGAGCAGTAAAAAAGAAAGAGGAGGTTATATGACCAGATCCAGCATTTTCTGCAAAGATAATTAACAGCTCTAGGACAGCTAATTTACATGTTAATGAAAGTGTTAGCAGGAAAGCCAATTAAAGTGGATTTATACAAGTCAAATAAAATCTGCTTTATTAATCTCCTTGAATAAGAGAAGTATGTAGCCTTTAGCATTATATCTTATGTCTATGTATGTGGCAAGCTGCCTATTAAAGTTTGAATCCCTGCAGCTAGCTGGTTTATACTATCGGTGACAGCATATACTGTTCAATCGCAGCAAATCAAGGGAAAGGAACAGAGAGTCCAGCTGAAAAGGTTACAGCAAAGAACAAGGAATCTCCTGTCTCAATATATTATCTTCCACACTGGTGCCCAACACCCCAGCCAAGCGTTTTTCAGAGGCAGGTGCTTGTGACCTGGGTTCTAGTTTTAATGCTCAGCAGCTAAGCAGGGCCAGACTTGCTCTGCCTTTGGAAAACCACTGCCAAAAACTCAGACTGCAGGAGGCGGTGATTCTTTCCTTCTCACTCAGGATTAAGGCAGGCCCTAGCACAATGTGAGAAGAGACTAAGTAACCTGAACCATCATTAGCTGGTGTCCGCAACTAGAGAACCCACAGCATGGCTCTGTCCTCAGCTCTGCCACCCATTCTCACTGGGACATTATCAATGGAAACCAATGTTCTCAGTGACAGCTACCAGTCCTGAGGGCCATATAGTGGGTGGTAGGGAGCGGCTATGCCATGACGGTTTTCAAGTTGTGAACCCAGCACTTGGAAATCTTAAAATTGTTGAGACTGGCTGTGAAGCCAGGCATGACTGGTTTACCAGATGCAAGTACATAAGCGTCTGTGTGCTTATTTAATGTGAGAGACTTTGGCGAGGGACTAACGCCATGTGACCTTGCCCAGGACCCTGTAGTACAGCAACTTTAAGTTGCTACAGGCATCCCGGTGGTTCAGCTGCATTCGTGTTTGGGGTGGGTAAGTGGTTCTCCTTGGTATAGCAACTGCCCGATTTAGCTTTTTTAGGTGCGTGATCACTGAAGCAAATAAAGAGAACCAAGCTCAAAATATTGCTCAGAATTTCCACTGACAAAACAACATTTTTGCTTTTTCCTTTTTGTCCAGAATTGACATTTTCACCAGATGGAAAATTTCTCCTTTCTAGCTAGCTGCTCTGCCTGGCACCACGGAGCACAAATCACAGTGAAAGGCAGTTTGCACTACTGTAATCACAGCAATTAAAAACTTGATGACTGTTGCCACTAGAAATACCAGTACAGTTATACAAGAGTGCTGTGCAACAAGTGCATGAAGGCTGACAAATTCCTGTTAGCCCTCCCTTCCTGTCTTATTATTTTAGTCTCGGATGCCACGATGCAGACGAAATACCATCTTCTCAGACAATTCACACATACCTGCTAGCCACATCTGCAGCTGGGTTCCCAACTAGATGGGATTAAGGGCATAGTTTGAGACCTAAGAATTTACATAAAGGCACTATTCTGAATTAATGTGACACCAGGAAAGCACGAAAGCATATGTTTCTAATGGGAAGCAGACATGAATGCTACGCAACAGGCCCTCTGGCCCTCAAACCAATGTCTGTACACGGTTTAGGGGGCACTTTCGCAAAATCTAAAAGCACAACTGAAAAACTGTTCGGTTTGGCAAAACTGATGACCGGTTGCACCCCCCTGTACTATGCCTCTTACAGAAGACGAAGGGTAAACATTACATGCTTCCAGCATGAGACAAATCACTAAAAAATAAAGCAGGTCTTTAACAAAAGTGAACATGATCCAGAGCATTCATTTGGCAGACCATTCACCTTTAATACATTTTGTGGCATAGCTAATACATTTTTAAAAACACATTTCATTACTATATTCCAAAAAACCCCAGACCAAACAAGCCCCCCCAAAATATTAGTTTTAAAAATTACACATATATACATACAGTTACAAAAAGGAGAAAGTTGCCTCAAGAGTTCCAGTTACAGTAACAAAACATAGATGCATTTACTGAGATTAGTGGGTAACGTAATTGACCTGAATCCCTGTAAGCCAAAGAAGTCCATCAAAATCAATACAAGATCTGTCACGCTAAACACGCATTCAGTTATTAGAAGTCTCTTCACAATGAATTCCACATACCCTCTACTTTGTGAATACAAAGTGTTCTAATATATTTACACTCTGAAGTTTAAACCACAGTGTAAAAAGGATAAACCTCTTTAGAAGTTATGCCAGTTCTGTTAAATTTCCTATCTGGATTACTGCCATGCAGTGCTCTTACCTACATCTCAGTTAGGGGGAAAAATACTCTTTTTACTAGTCTAGTGCTGTACATTCTCTGTACTACTCTCGTGAATTTTACTTTGCAACTCCAGCGGGTCAAGGCGCAACTTCCAGAAGTGCATTTTCAGATGTAGTGTCCTCCCGGGCTGCAGTGCTTTCAAGCAGCTCAGGTGGCCTCAGGACCTGGCAGGACTGCAATGGCCACTGGTGCCCGCACCAAGCCCATGCAGAACTGCGAAGCACATCCCACCTCTTTGGTAGCTTTCATAGCCGTAATTTTAAGGCCAGTGATATTAGATCATAGAATCATAGAATCATAGAATGCTTTGGGT
>VYZW01004423.1:3112-26519 GCA_013401315.1 Balaeniceps rex
TTTATATGACCCTAAAAAGGGACAATATAATGCAATCCTAAATTCTATTCTACTTTACTGCTATGCAATATATCAACATCTAATATGCACCACACACTGATTTATTCATAGATTTTAAACAGAAGCTGAGTAAATTTGCCACAAAAGTTCTGGGCTGATATCTTAATAACGATGTATCTCAGCTGCAGTAGCGTTTAGAGGCCTGCATTCTAATGTTTTATTTAGAAGTCACTTAAGTCCCTACACAAAAACGAATGTTGTATGTCTATTTACCTACAAAGTATTATAAGATTTCATTTACTCTTATTAGCAAAATACAGAAGAAGGGGAGTGTCCCTCTAATATCTGAAAGGAGATCACATCAAAGAATAAACAGAGATTATATGGCATGGATGGAGGGAAAGGGTACTTCAATATGAGAACAAGCAGCTTGAATCTGACATGCTGGGAAACAGAAACCCAATGAACTGTCCAAAGAGAACTGTGTAACTAAACAAATTTAAGGATAGTCTAGAAACAGACTCTGGATTCTGAACATGAAAGTCTAGAAACAGACTCTGGATTCTGAACATGAATCCTATCTAACATAAAGAGAAAAGCACAACCTGGAAGCTGTGCATTAGAACACCTTCCTATCCATAATCCCAACAGTATCAAGATCTACTGTTACGTTACTCTGATAAAGTTACTTCTTCCCCAATCCAAAAAACGTCTTTAAACCATTTCACACCAAGAAAGAACATTCTTGATGTGCCACCAGTCATGCTGTACTTTGCTTCAGTCTCTTGGGCTACTTCAATAGTTTTACTTGTATTCCGATTCTGAATGGAGCTCAGAATAGAGTGCAGACCCAATTTCCAAGCCAAAAATTCACCTCTGTGGGTACTGTTTTCAAAGGCAAGGAGCATTTGCCTTTCTGTATCTGCAGGTTGTATCACAGGTTTTCCTTACATTTAGGCAGTCTCCAGGCTGAAATAGGTATAGTAGTTTAATAAACACTGCTTATCAAGTGTTTTACTTTAGCAGGCTCACCTGCATATTTTCATTGCTGTAGACTGCCCCTAGCAGCAAATGACAGTGATACACAGTTTTGGACAAACATACATCCACAGGAACACAGCCATTGGAAAAACTAAACGAATTCGTCTTATCTAAGCTTAGGACTTCTTACTAGGACAGAAAGAATCAACTTAATTCTGGCAACGTCATTCAGAACACCATGTTTTTAACTGAGGTCAACTTAGACCCCACTTCTTTACAGATCCTGTGTTGCTTTTCTTGCCTCCTTTGACAACCCTAAATATTGGTTCTAAAGTTACCTGTGTCACAGTTTCTCAACAGAAAGCCTCTCAGTGCTAAAGGATTGGTATCTCCCCCCATCAACTCTGATCAGGTGAATGTCTGTTCCAACTGGGAGAGGTAAATTTGAAAGATCATTAAGTCTTTGCCCAATTCCTCAGAACATCAGGGTAAGACTTATTAAAACAGCTTTATCTAACATTTACTCTTAGTAGGACTGTAAGCAGGCATAATATGAATATACATGTGGCACTTGAGTGGGGGGAGCTGAAGACTTTATCTGTAGTTACACTTGATGTAACTTCAGTAAGATCAGTGGCATTGTATGGCCGTAACCAAATGCTGAATCTGGTCTTCAGGCTCTAACAACGGAAATGAACCCATAGGAATGTACATCCTCATTTTGCTTATGTTGCAAAACAGTGACACCCACTGGCAGCAACAGTTTAAATAATTGTTGCAATTTGGATCTACTCAGTAAGAGTTACCAAGAAGTTTCTCTTGAGAAAAATTAATTGTAGCAACAACCATACATACTTACCTGTTGAGTCAGCACTACTGTCTGAGTTTTCAGAAACTGAAATACTAATAGCATCTGGAGTAACTGCAACGTAACCCTCCGGAGGAAGATTCACTGTGTACACTCTCCTTGGAGACAGAATTGTATTGTCACTACCTACAAAACAGAAAAAACAAAGTGTCTGGCTATTGATCTCAGTATAGATTTTCTCAAACGTTTTCCCAACTACAGCAATGATAGTAAGTTGCCTCAAAAATCCTTATAAAGGAAAAGGAAGTGAGAGAACGTCAGGTGTGGAACACTGAAATTAACCTATGACGAACAAAATTGCACAGAATTCCACAGCAGCTACAAATAAACAAATACTCCACAGGTTAGTTCTTTCCACCAGAAACACTTTTTTTTTTCCCCCCTTGTTTTCAGACAACTCTTCTGTCCTACCTTCAGAAGAAGCTTCCACTTACAGTGATTTTTAAGAGACACTCTACACATTTTTCCCCATTCAGCATAAGCAGACACTATTTCTTTAAGAACTGTTTCATAAAAGATGGATGGATGGAGATATACAAGCTGACTACGAAGTGATAGAAGCAATAGAAAAAGAGTCACAGAACTGTGGTTCGTCCATTTGCAGACCTTTTAGATGTAGCCTATGCTGTTCTGAAGGGTGCAAAAGATAAAGGGAAAGCCACACTTGACTAAGCCTCAGCAGTGCCTGCCCAAGAGTGCTCATCTCCTCATCCTTTCTCTGCTTCTTTCTCGGGGGGCGGGGAAGAGTGCCAAGGGCCAACTTTGCAACTATTTCATTGTATAGGAAACTGTGATGATGGCAGTAGACTGTTTTTATAGGATTTCTCTCCCCTTTAAAAAATATTTAAAAATACACGCAAGAGTGGCAGTATAAACTTTTCATTTGTTCACTAGACAAGAAGTAACTCCGTAGGAATGACAGAGATGCATCTCTGCTCCAGTTACATGTTTGCTCAGGAGTGACAACAGTAGAGATCAAACACAGGGAGACAAAAGGCCAGGATGTTCAGGGTGTCTCCAGATGCTGCAATGTAATTTTAGATAGTTCAGTGTGTTCTTTTTACACTCAGCCAGCTCCATAAGCCAGCACAGACACAGCACTAGCCTTCCCTTCTTGGGGGAAATTTGCCCCTTTAAAACACATAGACAGAACTGTTAAAATAATATACATTAAACACATCTTTGGCAGGTGGACACACAACCTCCTTACACCACAAACTTGCTAGAAAGTCCCAGATGATCCGAGTCTATTACCAAGCTGCAGCTATGCTTGGACTAACACCTAAACATTTAAAATGCAGTTCTGCCTGATGGAAATAATTCTTGTTAAGGATCTATGTTTCTAATATGTAATTTAACTATACATACGGTATGCATATACGTAATGTAACTATACACTGATGTTTCTCAGGTAACACACTTCAAAGAGTTCAACTGATCATCTTAAATATCTCTGATAAAGTACATTTCAGAACATTCAAGGCACTTTTGAAAAGCTACATCACAGTTGTTTTCATCACTAGGATGTAATAATTTTGTTTTGAGAACACATTAGAAAGTTATTGGTTTTTTCTTGACCAAGCCAGAAAATTTCAAACCGATATTGATGATGCTTACTTTAAAGGGAAAGAAAAAAACAATATGAAAAGATGAAGAGCAACTACGTGATTTGGAAAAAGATCCACTAAAAGTTAATTTGGAATAATTCTTCAACAGATCCTTTCTATGAAGATGATGCCAAATCACTGAACTGGCAGTACTTGCATTGATGCAAAAATGCAAAAAACCAAACTGTTACCATGTCATAAAAAAAGTATACATACAACCATATAACCTCAGTGTACCAACAAATCTCCCAGTCTCAAGCCATTAAGTCTGGATTTTTCCAGCCTGGGGCCATAATCTCCTTGGGCTAAGAAGTGAGGGGTTGGTTATAAAATTGTAACCATTGCTGCAAAGCAAATGGCTAAGCTTATAAAAATGTGACATAAAAAGGATTTTTTGACTAACAAAAGAAATCAGATACTGGAGATATTAAAGAATGCTCTTCTTTCTACTAGTTAAAAGTTATGAATCCCATTTCTGAAGTTCTGTTTTATGGAAAAAAAAAGGCATCTAAAGGATGTTTACAAAACCAAAAAAAGAACAAGCATTACTCTTAAAGGCAAACTAAGAATACAGAATAAATATTTTGAATTGAGTTGTCTCCTATTCATGTTCTTCTCACAACATTCCCCACACAGAGAGCTCCTTTGCATGTAAATCAACCTTGTGCACAGAGTAGGGAAGTGCATCTAAACCACGCCGTTACCAAGGTTACATCTGCAAGTATGCCAGTAGCTTGGCTAGCTATGTTATCTCTTCCTATCCTACTACAAACAAGCATCAGACCTTTTAGGAAGGAGCTGATGGTAAAGCTTCCATCTTGCCCTAGCCATGTAAAATTGCCAACCGCCCAGTCTGTCATCATCTCAGGTAGACACAGTATATTTTGTTTTAAGGCTGTTTTTCAGTATCCTTAAACTTCCCCCTACCTGCAGCTCAGAACGGTGGTACATAACACTAGCATGGTTTCCAGATCACCTGAACACAATGCATGCTTGGGCACACCTCAAATACAGACATGGCCAGAACACATGTTCACATAATCTTGGTCCTTTGCTTGCTGGTAGAAGTGATTAAACCCTGGGCAGAGACTGAATCACTTCTAGTTTCTGTGGTGGGTTGGCCCTGGCTAGCAGCCAAACTCTCCCCCATATGCTCCTTTACTTGTTCACTCCCTCCTCAGCAGGACGATGGTGGGGCAGGGGAAAAAAAATATGAAGAACAGGAATGACAGCGCTCATGGGTCAGAGACAGGGAGATCACTTAACTACTGCTGTGGGCAAAACAGACTCAGCTTGGGAAAATTAACTTAATTTACTGCCAATTACTTGAAATATTTATTTACTGACTCAGGTATTGGGAAACAGAAACAAAATAAAAAGAAGCAAACATTAAAACACTTAGGAAAAAACACCTTTCCTCGGTGTTCACTCGAAACTTCTCTCCTCCCCGCTTACTATTGCTGCAGGTTACACTCAGTCCCTTCAGTGAGGCAACAAGCAGTGCGAGATAGTGGGGGGTGTTTACAGTCAGTATGTAATGGTTTCTCTCTCCTGCTCCTTCCTTCTCACTCTCCCCCTACGCCAGTGGGTTCTCTGTGGGCTGCAGTCCTTCAGGAATGTTTGCTCAACCACAGAGCACCTCCTCCTTCTCCTCCTCCGACCCTGGTGTTCCCGCTGTTGTTTGTCACTCCTTTTAGTTCCCGCTTCTCTCGGCAGTGTTCTCTCCTTTCTTAAATGTTTCCCGGAGGCACCACCACCTTGGCTGCGGGGCTCCGCCGTGCCCTGCCGTGGGTCGGTTGAAGCCGGCTGGAACCGGCTGCGTCCAGCACGGGGCAGCCCCGGCCTCTCCTCAGAGGCTGCCCTGCAGCCCCCCTGCCAGTGCCTGGGCACCTGACCTGCACCCCGTACAGTTTCACAACCTTACACAGAAATTTTGCCTTTCCTATGAAGTGCTTCCCTGCAACTCAGAAAGCCTTGGTAACCTACTACTGTGTTCCCATAGGGCAGGGCTTATAGAGCAAACAGAGGACCCAAATCCAGAGGTCAGCTAGAACATGTTGCAGCCTCCCCCAAAAAAACATCAAGTTAGCCCAATCTGACCAAGATTGCAATCTTTTCCACAAAATTATCCCTTGGAAACACCCAGCTATCACTTCTCCAAATGGAAGAAGAGAGTTCATCCCTGTGGTGCGATGAGGTGAATCCCCAAAAAGAGGTCTTTACAGAGAAGCACAGGAAGAGAGGGGTTGATGCTGGATCAAATCCAAGGTCTGATTAGTTCAGTGTCATACCTTCTACAAAAGTTATTATTCTTAGTAAGCACTTACTGTGTGATGTTACAATAGATACAATCTGGACAAAAATAAGGCTTGAAGTAGGTCTGTTATCTCCCTTAAAAAGTTTGTATTAAAGTACATTTTTACTTATTATGTAAGCTAGAACATGACTGCATTCTAGCTATTCCTCATTTTTATTACATATAAGTGAGACTACAACCTGAAAACTATGACAATCCCCAAGGCACATATATAACTCCTCTTTATCTCTTCACAATATAGATGCACTATCACTTTCTCCTTCACTGACTAGCAAGACAAGCATCTTGAAAGACAGTGCACATCCAAATCCTAAGCAAGAGAGCTTTGTCTTGTCCAAAAAACCTTCATAAACTGAAGCGTAGCAAAGGTTACGTCAGTGATTAATTGTAGAACATACACACCTTAAGGGTCCTCCTGAGCTGTGGTACTGAAAAACAGGTACTCCTCCAATTGATCAGTGTAAAGACATCAAACTGTCCTTCATCAGCATTTATAAACAACATTAGAAAACAAATCTGGTGATCCTAAATAGCCCCCCATCCCCTAACATATACACATTTTTGTTCAGATTATACCCAAGCTCCTGAACATCAAGCTATAGTTAGTCTGTCATGGTAAGGTATGTGAGAGTAACTTCAGGGACATGAGGTGTTATATTGCATACAATCATCCTCTCTTCACAGGTTGAGTTTCACAGGATTGTTTTCCAGTCTCGAGTCAACACACACACTGGAGTGCTTTCCACAAAGGCAGAAGCTTTTAGCTCAAGTAGTCTTCTGTGCAATCAGGAAGTACAAACCTTTTCCTTGGAGTGCTGCATAATTCCTGCTGCTTGACCTCAGTCTTCAGCAGGATTCTCTCCCTCAATACTAGATAAGTCACACTAGGTAGAGAGAAAAAATGATTATGATAATAAGCAACCTGGCAAAGAACTGACATTCACTTACTGCTGGTCATTTGTTTTACTCAAATGATAACCATCACACAATAGTGGAAATGTTGCGCTACTTTGCTGGGTGACTGGAGTAGTTGATGCATTATTTCTGTACAAATTCACTACTGCAGGTAGGATATATCCATCCCATTTTCACAGTACAATGCCACTGTAAAACAGCATGTTTTCACTGCATTCACAGATTTTTTTTTTTTTTTTTTTTTAAAAGCCTAGCCATNTTACAGAAGGCTGCTCCCAGTTCTTAGGGTGTACACCATTTGTGTCTGGCAGCATATTGTCACTCAAGTCAGTTCATTCCAACCTCCCTCCTGACACTTTGCATCACCAGAAGTGCTTCACTTCATTAAGAAGAGAAAGTCTAGATTACAGAAGTTGCTCCCTCTTCTCAAATAATGGAACTCACTATAAAGTAAACGAAGTCAGTAGTTATGGGAGTCTTTCCTAAGCATTCCTTTTTATGCCTTGGTGACTCAAGACACTTGCTTAGATAAATAAAACTAGGTCTTCAAGATTTATTTTTTAATGAAAATTCCTTTTTCTACCCATGGCTGCTTGGCCTGTAATGAGTTGTGCCAGTTATCACACTGATGGAAAGCCAACAAGACGGATGAGCACAAGTAGTTTCTCTTTCATCCCACCTTTTCCACATGTGAGGAAATAAGACTAGTGTATGACAGTCTCTACCTGGTCTTCATGACCACCAGGCTTCTTAGGAGCTCAGATGAGCACAAGGTTTCACTAGGCAGATCCCTAGGGAGCTAACACTTGCCTATGGCTTAGCACAGATGAAGGGTCTGGAACCAACTCCTACAGCAGCTCACCTCCCAGCTCTCTCCCCTGTGGAGAGCATGTAATTGAAGAGAATGGAAAAGGGAAAGGGTAGCTGATGGCCAGTCTTACAGTTTGTCCTTTCCAATGTACTAAGATAATAACTAGATTTTCAGTGAAACCAGATACAGTTGTTCAGTAGTACCCACAAGTTTGGTGGGATGGATTCCCAACCCTTTTCAACTAAGCACATTGTAGTATTTTTTGAAAGAAAATTCTACTTAATATTTGACAAACTACACTTCAGCCTCCTTGTTCAAGCATAAGTATGATTAGAAGGGAGGGAGAATGGAAAGAGGAATAATGACAGCATCCAAATGAGTGATGATCCATGCACTCATCTTGTATTAAATATCTCAAATATTTCTATGAATATTGCCAAGTTAGTTACCTTTTGTTAAGCCCTCTGCACATTGGAAAAGCCATCTATGTTGGATTTTATTTGTTCTGTTTTTAAATTATGCTTTGTGTTTTAAATTAACTTTGAATTTTACTCAAATCTACTCTACTAAGGTTCAAACACCTGTTACAGGTTATCTTAATACTTCCTTATTCAGATTCATCATCCAACTGAGAAGCACGTAACTATAGTGCTGTCATCCAGCAGTGCTGAGATCTTCAACTCTTAAAACTGCTGTTAGGGTTTATTCGCAATGAAGGGCAATCAAAGCCCCCTTCTTGAGGGCTTTAGAATAGAGTGGGGCTTTTTTGTGGCAATTATTTGCCCAGAATTATTTCTCAAAGCTGTCTCGTTATCTGCTCTGCAGGCTTAGTGAAGTCTTTCCCATACAACAGCATTTTGCCACACTGTCTTATGATTTCTCTCATTCTAAAGGCTAGCAGTTTATTTCCACAAACACATTTGCACTTCTTACACCTTTTTATGGCTATGTATTTATTTCCATGTAGATTATAGCTTTTTCAGTATAAAATTAACATTCTCTTCCACTGAATATTAGGCCTTATCATATTCTCATTTGTATTAACAGCAGGAATCCAACTTCTTTCTTAAGAGCTAAAACAGGTGTAAGATGACCTAAAAACAAATACAAAGTTTTTTTTCCTGTTTTAAATCATGCCATAGATCATTATGTATCTATATAAAGGAAAAAAAAAAAAAACAACAAACCACAACGCACTGTTTTCTCTTGCTTTTCATTCCTTACAACCATTTTTTTGTGGCTAGTAAAAATGACATCACCATCTAAGTTTGGTTTAAAACACATTTTTAAACCATTCTGTTTTCTGTTAATATTTCCAGCAGAAAAAATGCAAAAGTTATCTGTGAAAGTGACAGTCAAACTTGGAATTTACAGACCTCTTTACATCGGTAAAGCTTTGAGGGAAGAGAAGAGGTTTGATGCTCAGAGGACTAGAGCATTAAAAGAAGAAAAACAACTTGAGAAAGTCCTCAGAAGTACTTCCTCATTATTGTCTTTTCCTTCAGCTTGATGGAAACCAAAAACTTCAGAAGGAAATCGAGGTCAGTATATACCCATTTTACAAGGCCCAAAGTTGGGATGGGAAATTCATAAAAAACAAGGAACAAGAAAGCTCAGATTTATTTCCCTCATCACCTCCCACACATACACTAACTCTTAGATTTTTTTTTTTTTAGACACCTAGAAAGGCTGTATTATAGCCCATTTTACTGGAGACAGGGCTTACCATTATAACTCAGACTCAGTTTCACTACATTAGAAGTGGCAGACATTCTTTGTCACAGAGAAAAAAACAGATCTTAAAAAAAGTAATCTTCCTCTTGTTCTCACTCATCATCCGAGGAAGAATTTTTACCTATGAACTGTTAAAACATCTACATTCCCTTATTACTATGTATTAAATATTTATTAGTTATTATTAGTTATTTAACTTAAAAGCTTCAGTGTCTCATATGTCCTGGTACATGATTATAGGCAATATTCTAACTGTATAAACAGGAGAATAAAGCTATCTTAAAAACGTGAAGTTAGTACTCGGCTCAATTATTTCTCCTAGTGCTGCAGATCTTATTTGTTCACCTCACTTTTCAAAAGCCAAATACATCCCTGTCAATCAACATATTTAAAAAAAAAAAAAATGCAACAACACTAAATCTAAAAGGCCATGTCTAAGTTGCAATTAGTTAATTACCCTCACTGATTAAGTGATTATGTCATTACTGGGACTTACCTGAAACTAGACCAGGAAATAAACAGATGTGCTCATCAGATTAGAAGTAAACAAAGTTTAAAGTACTAACCTTTTTTTTTTTTCCTCAACACACACATTTTTATTCCATAATGGGAAGTCATCAGTAGGAGTCCATTCCTCTTCGTGTACAAAAATAATGCAAACCAACAGAAGCACAAAAAATTATGGAGAATTATTTGCCCTGAACTTAGTTCAGTACCAAGCTCACATTATAAGCATTTCCTCTTTTCAAATAATGGTTAGAGGGTACAGTTGGTAGGAAAGACAAGTAGGAAGTAAGCACGTGTAACAGCAGAAAACATGAAATTCGGCTCTGAATAACTATGATTTTGACAATGGCACCCTGAAGTAATAAACTCCCCAGTGCACACGGGAGCAGGAGGGGCATCTCACACAACCTGTTGTGTCATCAGTACATTAAAAATAATTTCAAACAGGGAGACAAGGTGGACAGTGAGAACGCTAACACACACAATTACTACGCTACAGTTGGATTCACCTCAGGACTGTTTATCAGCCCTTCTCTAGCTGAAACAAGCCCATTTTATCAAGTTCTTACACAAGCCGTTTTTCTGTTTCCTTTCTCAAGATAATTAGTGTTCCTACAGCTGGCTACATTTAGGTTTAGAGCTTGTTTACACTTACAGCTAAAGCTGGCATTTTCTACTCCAATTAGGCAACCGCTACATACTATTAGATGAGCTACTTGTTAAATTGCTTTCAGTTGTCGCAGAGGCCAGCAGATTTCTCTATGACAGTTAAGCTGTTTGAA
Organism: Balaeniceps rex; assembly: GCA_013401315.1. Classification (NCBI taxonomy): domain Eukaryota; kingdom Metazoa; phylum Chordata; class Aves; order Pelecaniformes; family Balaenicipitidae; genus Balaeniceps; species Balaeniceps rex. The sequence goes on from VYZW01004423.1 coordinate 13,635, forward strand.
ATGAAAAAATGTAGAAGAGAAGAGAAGAATAATGAGTGAATGTATATACAGAACAACACTGGAAAAGGAAGGAATCTGCCAACCAGCAAGGCGGCGGGGGGAAGCACTGACAGGGGAACTGGAGACTGAACTATAAGGCTGTTTCTGTGAACAACAGAAGCTAGATATTATACATGCAGCCCACTCAGTCTGAACAGAGACAGGTTTTTTGTTTGGTTTGGTTTTTTGTTGTTTTTTTTTTTTCCCCTCCTCCCCCAAACCCCAGATCTCTACATTCCCCCCAAGCATATAGCTACCAGTTTGTAAATCTGGTTGGGCACCATTTCTACCATAGCCACCAGAGGTTGGTGTCTTCAGTCAAATACTCTCGCTCACTTCTGGATATATCTGTCCCATTTTCACAGTACAATGCCACTGTAATATAGCATGTAATGAGAGAATTTTTAAACCCTTGAGAGAACAACATAAGAGTGTGTAACAACACTTTGTTGTATAATAATTATAACCTCCATTGCTCTTTAGCTTACTCATAATACTCAGCTTTTCAGTGTAATTAACTAAAACGAAGCTGAATCGTTTAACCACTCTCTAAAGCTGTTTACAACATTGAGTACTGCTAGAGTTTAATTTCTTAAGCATATGCACTTCATCAATTTGATCAACTAAAAGCCAGGGCTGTCCATGCATATTTTTTAGAGAAGTTTTGTCTTCTAGGCACTTCTGTCACAAACTTATGTTTTCTATAATAGAACGGCTGCAGAGAGAGACAGGATTAGGATGAGTAAGGACACAGTCAAGGTGTCCCAGTGATTTCTTAAATGCACTATACTGACAACATTAATAACTTCAACAGAAAAAGTAAGAAGGAGAACACACACAAAAAAATCATACAGCTGTACTGAATTTTGACAGGAATTCCTTATAGAGGATAACAATGCTGGGATATTTCACAGTTGATAGACATTCATGTTCAATGAATATAGAGTAAATTGCATTTTGTCTATTTATATAGCATAATATGGATTCCCATTTTTTAAAAAACCCTAAAACTTAGGAGTAATAATAGCTTAGTATTTTTCTTCATTACGTCTTATTTAAATAAATGAAAGAGACAAAAAAGATCAAATAAGTTGTCTCCACAAGATCTGAGACTCTGCCTAGGCTCTCTGCATTTCCATTTCCTTTTTCAGAATTAGGGAAAACACAAGAAACAAAACTGCAACAGGATGCTTTATACAGAAAAATTGAATACTATACACTTCATTTGTATATAATTATCCTTCTTCAACAACACTTATATTTTAATTTTTGTAAGGAAGATGCTAACGTCGATCAGCAAATCCCAAGTCCTTTAGCAAGCGGTTATAATTCTGACCAAGAAAAAGGCCTGAGACTAAGGAGGCCATTAAAAAAGCCAATTCTACAATTAGCAATTCTCTAGTCAGAAGCATGCATGTCTACTTTGACTAGATACTCTAAAGGTATTAAGAATAATTAGTGAGGTTTTAAAGTATCAACAAAAGAAAAGAAATAACAGAACTGCAGAGCTCAACAGAAACACTCCCCATGAAATTAGTGCTTGTTGCAAGCAGATCCTGTCCTAACAAGGGTCTGAAACAACCAAAACCAGTCCTCAGAACAAAATTTAGTCAAAGGCCATATCCAAGTGAGTAATTCATACTTAGAAAAGCTTTCTCAGTCTTTTGCCAGACACTGTTTTTTTTGCGGTACAGCAAGTTTTTAAGCATTTCTAATACTGCACTTGGAAGAATATTCGCAAGCTTAGGGAAAAAGAAATTAAGTCCTCTTACTTGTAGGAGCTTTTAGTTTTCCACTTGCTCTCTTTAATACTTTGCCTGCTAAGAAGGCTCAGGTTTATTACATGCATGTGTAACTTTGAAATGGTTTAAGGTAAAGCAGCTGGTTATCTAGACCCTTTTTTATTTTATTTTGAAGCAAGAAAAAACTCTTTTCTTACATCTTCTGAAATTAAGAACTATAGGCTCTTGCAATGGAAGAATCAGGTTCTTCAAAGGGAGGAGTGTTTAGCAAGTCTTATCTAATTGTCCTGGGGAGGAGGGAACCCCTATTTTGGTTAAATTCATTTTCCCACTGAGTATTTTGGTAGAATAGGGGAAAAAAAAAAAATCTGATTTAGGACAACTAGAGTCCAAAGGGAAGGTACATCTTAGTATGCCCTTGAACAGAAATTTTGACCACAGGTGGGTGGTTGGGTTTGGTTTTTGGTTTTTTTTTTTGTTTTTTTTTTGTTTGTTTGTGTTTGTTTTTTTAAGTCACTTTAAAAAAAAATTCTGTTTTCGAGAGATAATATATAAGCATGTCCTGGTTTTGGCCGGGTTAGAGTTAATTTTCTTCCTAGTAGCTGGTATAGCGCTGTGTTTTGGATTTAGTAGGAGAAGAATGCTGATAACACACTGATGTTTTAGTTGTTGCCAAGTAGTACTTAGGCTAGTCAATGACTTTCTTTTTCAGCTTCCCATGCTCTGCCAGGTGCACAAGAAACTGGGAGGGAGCACAGCCAAGACAGTTGATCCAAACTGACCAAAGGGCTATTCCACACCATATGACGTCATGCTCAGTATATAAACTGGTGGAAAGCTGGCCAGGGGCAGCGATTGCTGCTTGGGGACTGGCTGGGCATTGGTCGGCGGGTGGTGAGTGGTTGCATCACTTGTTTTCCCTGGGTTTTGTTTCTCTCTCGTTCTCCTTTTCCTTGGTATTTTATTACTATTACTATTATTATTATTTTATTTCAATTATTAAACTGTTTTTATCTCAACCCGCGAGTTTTCTTTTGCCCTTCCGATTCTCTCCCCCATCCCACCGGGGGCGGGGGGAGGGTGAGCGAGTGGCTGTGTGGTGCTTGGTTGCCGACTGGGGCTAAACCACAACAAAGTGACTACCCTCCTTCTTTGGGGTTCAGAAGCGCAGCACCTCCACATGTTTTCTCCATCCCCAACAGAACTACTGCCTTCCTAAAGAAAATGCAAGTACCATTTCAGAGGATCACTCTGTAGTTGCAAAGGACAGCGTCCTTCAAAATTTTCATTCAATCTCCAGTTGTTCTGGGTCTTATTGTAAGCATTAGTTCCAGAACTATGTGGGGAGCTTTATGGGACAACCCTTTCTGATGCTCAATTATTAATCTTCCAAAATTAAATGAGAACCAGTCATTAACATGGGTCCTGATCTTCTATATACTTAAGCATCTCAACTTTAACTTGATCTCAAAAGAGGCATATAAATGCAAATATTTACAGGATATAAAAGTATGATCTTTAAATTTTATGGGCATAGGTCCCTATCATGCTTCAAGATGCAGACATTTAAGGCAATGCTGCAAACTGCATTCCAATAAGTGTAAGATTCTAGGGGGGGTTAGCTTGTGCGTATCGGTAATGGTATTGTCAGAATTTGAAAATAACTGTTAAAGGCAAGTAGAACATTGTGATGAGTTTTATAGTAAAAGCTGTTTTTTAATGCTAGAAAATACTTAGACTTTAAGTCAGCTTCTTTTTAAAGAAATCCTCAATTTGTTATTGACACTAAATTAAATTTTTCAGGAGATTTTGTAGGACTGAAATAATCCCATTCAAACTAGGAAGGAGTTTGTATCTACACAAAAAAAATCCCTCACATTTTCCATTGTCCATCTTAGACTACTACTACTTAAGTGATCAGCTGTTTTGTAGTTATACCCGTAACCTTTGGTCTACAAGAAAGAAGTTACTTAAAATAGTATATGGTTAAAAAATTGAATCAATGCTTTTATGTTTTTCCTTTCCCAAGGCCATACAGTTTATAGCTCCAAATCTTATAGCCTATCACTAAACATGTACTTTCAGTGTCCAATGCCATAAAATCACAACATGTAAATTACTATTCATGCAAGAGCTCCTTAAATTTAAATGAAATCACAACCAGAGAAGAATGGTTAAGTTACCTGTTGGTTTCACAGACAGGTAACTGATTTCTTTTTCCTACGAGTTTATCACTACAACCCTCTTCAAGGCTTTTTTTTTTTTTTTTTAAAGTACACATCAATCAGATGTAAAACATCAATCAAGGCAGAACCCTTTCTGAACTACCAGAGCATTTGCCTGCCTCCAACGGAAAACAAGCTCAGTTAGTGTGCTGTTAATTTCAAGAACAGCCTTGTTGCTTTGCTGTCAAAATCCTAAACACGGAACTGTTCTTTTTGCTGCATGGTCCCTTTCCTATGAGCTATATTTTACCTGTATTAGGATTCTGGATCAAAAGCTTTTGTTTCATTAACTTGAAGAACATTGTATTAGGAACTAGGTATAAACAGTCAGAGCAGTTATACATCACAAGGTCGACTAAATTCTCCCCCTCACCTCCCACTTCAGTGGGAGTTTGGGCAGGCCCTAATTTATAAGGAATGGTATAGATTCACTACAAATGAAGGTGTTTTGAGCTTAAGAAATTACTCCATAGTCATGATTATTTAGCACTTCATCATAGAACGAATAAACAGCCTGTTACCTATTTCAAAAGGACAATTAGTTCCCAATGCTACCCAATATCATTTTATAGAATAAGCTTAATGCTTTATCAGCCTTTTGAAAATGTGCCTCTCATTACTGACTACACAAAAGCAGTGCTAGAAATACTGATCTGAAAAACAAAATGGGCATCAAACAAATGGAACTGCAACAAGTTGAGATTTCCTGTCGATCTTCTGTCACAGTAATGGGATGCAATACAGGATAACAGCCATACAATCCTTTAAAAGCAAATTCTTCCACAGATACACGTAAGAAAGCCCTGTAGCCAACCTGTTACCAGCCAACCTTGTTACAGATTGGGTGGGGGGCTTTTTTCTTAAGTTAAAAACCAAACACCACCCCCCACCCCCCCCAGTAACACAGATTTCTAGAGTAATGTGCATTGGAAAGGACTTTTGGAGGTCATTAGCCCAAACCACATTAAAATTTGACCCAATTAGATCAAGTTTTCTAGTACACTGTTCAGTTTTCAGCTCCCCCAAGGATGGAGATACCCAAACTTTCTCTGGGCAGCCCATTCCCAATGTTTGATCATCCCCAAGGCAGAATTCCCTCCCCTATCTAGTTGGAATTACTCTTGCCACAACTTGTTTGTTGCCCCTTCACCTGTTGCTGAGCACCTCCAAAAAGTGCATGGCTCAGTCTTCTCTATAGTCCTCCTTCCCATTTGGTAGTTGAAGTAATGGGATTTCCTCTTGACCTTCTTTTCTTACGACTGAACAAACTCAATTCTCTCAGTCTCTCCTCATACATATCATCTGGCTCTCTGGCCATTATGGTGCCCTCCATTGGACTCACTCTACTTTGTCACTACCTTCCTCTTAGTAAGTAGCCCACTGGTCACAGTACTTCCAGTATGGACTCACAAATGCTGCACCAATGTAGTCTCACAAGAAGAACGATGGCTTCCTTCAAACTACTGGCTACATTGCTAGTACAGCACAATAAGTTGACAGCTGCCTTTGTGGCAAGGACGCAGTGCTGACTCACGTTCAACTGGGCATCCACCAGAACCCCTATGTTCTTTTCTGTGCAGCTGCTTCCAGCCAGATTACCCCCAGCCTGTATTGTTGGTTATTCCATGTCAGACACGGGACTCTGCACTCCAGTATTAATACCCACGGTACACCACTGGCACATGGCCATCTATTGCACTTTGTACTGCTGATCACAATCCTTCGACCCTGGCAGTCTATCTATCTGACAATTCACTTACCCAGTTGATATCTCACCTTCTTGGCTATAAGAATACTACTGGAGACTATGTTGAAGGCCCTGCTAAAAAAATTAAAGAACATGCATTGTGCCCTCCTGATCTACAAACCAGTCATGTCACCATAGAAGGCAACTGGGTTGCACGACCTGCCTTTGGTAAATCAAGACTTACTGTTCCCAATTCCCTTTTTGGCCTTCACATGCTTGGAAAGAGCTTCCAGAAGGATTTACTCTGTAACATGCTCACAGTTTTCCAGACCCTCTTTCTTGCTCTTCTTGAAAATGGGTATGATGTTTGCCTTTTCCAGTCACCAAGGTACCTTCCAATTGTGATGACTTTTCAAAGAGGATAGAAACCAGCCTCAAAATGACATCAGCCAGCATCCCTGGATGCACACTATCTTGTCCCACTGACATGCAGTTGTGCAACTGGCTTAACTGCTCCCCAGCTATCATAATCTACTGTGGATAATGCTTCACTCCCATAGACTTTATCGTTAGCTTCAGAGGCCTGGGAGGCCTGAGGACAAATCTTACCAGTAGAAACAGGCAAAAAAAGGCACTAAGTACCTCAGCCTTTTCCTTGTTTTCTATCGCTAGTCCCTTGCCCATGGACCAGTGGGCCCACATTTTCTTTAGTCTTCCAGTTGTTGCCCCCACCCTTCTTGTTTCTTCCCACATCCCTCATGAGTTTCAACTCCAGCTGAGCTTTGGCCTTCCTAACTCCATCCCAGCATACTCAGGCAACATCTCTATATTACTCTTGGGTAGCTAATACCTGCTTTCACCTCCTCTGTATTTTCTTTTTGTGTCGTAAGGGCCCAGAGCTCCCTCTTAGGAGCTTAGCTGCCTGCACTTATAGGCAGCTCTCTGATATCATACAGCTGTTGATCCAGATTGTTGTGAAGAAAGAGCTGCTTATGAAAGGCCTGCAAGAAGCCACCTCAGCAGGGGCTCCCCTCACATCACTCAGGAGCCACTTTTAAGTGGCTCCCAGCCCGAGCTAGACTGCAGCCATGCCGGTGCCTGGGCACATACCCCAGTTGATGCACACCCTGACTCACAGACTTTACGTACTGGCTTGACCTCAGACCTGCCTTGTCACTATTGACTTGCCCGGTGTTACCAGGCTGTTGGCTGAACCTGGTTACTGTCACTGGACATGCTCTGCTCTGCTTTTTCAGGTACTGCGGGACCGCTTCCACAGTGACAACACAGCTCTTGTGCCTGCCTTGTCCCAGCTAGCCTTCCCTCACCTTCCCCTTGCTGCTCCCTGACACATCTGAGATCAGTCAGGCATCCTGCACTTGCTTAGTTTTCTGTATGTCAAAACGAGCCATTCTTGTGCTTTGAGAAGGTTATTCTTGAAGATCAACCGGCTCTCCAGAGCTCCTTTGCAATTCAGACCGGTCTTCCATTTGATCGTACCAAGCAGAACCCCAAACAAGGCAAACATCTGTTCTTCTGTAGTACAGGGTTCTAATCCTACTACTCATTTTGCTCAGTTCTTTCAGAACTTTAGTCTCCTTCCCCGGACCACAACCAGAATCAGTTCTTCCTTGTTCGTGAGTAACAGGTCTAGCTCAGCAACTCCCCTAGAGAAAGCTTTTTATACTCTTGGGAAACATGCTTTTTTATTTCAAGTCAGTTTAGCAACCTCTTTCAGTTATGGCAAAATTTGGTTTTAGATGAGCTACAACACAAAGCAATTCACACTTCTATACTTATACACAGAGCCTGTCACCCACAAGTAATACCACAGCTACCTCATTTTGCAACTCCTTCATCTTTTCGCATAGCATCCACATTCCACAACCCATTTGAAAAAAGGTCTTTTAACTTACCTGTCAAAATATTCATGTGCCACTTTCATTGCATAAACAAACACAAAACAATGCTCTTTAGCAGGGGACTAACATAATGCCTGAATTGATAGTTGCCTTCTGTTGGGTTTACGTTCCCCATGGGGTTTCTGTTGCAACATGAGGGCAGGAGGAAGTGCTGGATTATGTATTCCCACCAATCTTTGGGTGTATCTCTAATAGCTGAGCAGAGTTGTACCAGTGTAAGTCATTTTCTCACTATTCAAAAGACGTTACAAAGACAGTTACAGCTTACACTGAAGTTTCATATTAGCTACTGTTAAACACTGTGTTCATGCATATACACAAAGACTATTTCTTGGCTTTCACAGGACTTACGCACTAACCTCAAGCGTTCTAGATATTAAGTACCACTAGCGCTTGTATTCAGATTTGTCTGTTGGTATTGATAGATGAAAAAAGTAATTACTATACTTTTCTCAAGTAAAGTAACTATATTTAAAAGCATATTATCAGAAAAAGGACTACGCAGTCTCACCTTGAAATGATTCACAGGGTGTATCTGTTGATGAGCTAGCATCTGCTGATGAAGTCTGAACATTATCCAAATTCTTTTCTTTAGATTTTGAGCCCAGATTTCTGAGAACCACCTCCTCTTCTCCACTTGAAGTATGTGCAGGAGAAGATGATGAAGTTTCAGCATAGAGTCGTTTCAGTACTTTCCCTATGAACACTGTGGGGTAAGAAAACTTTTATAAACAGAAAGAAATGCAGTGTTTTAAAGGTATTTTAAGGTTTTAAAAAAACAACAACTAATTGATACAAGATAGTTTCCCTCATATTCCAAGCAAGTCTGTCTTCAGTAGTCCCTACCTCTCACAGGTAAAGCTAAAAATAATATATTGAAGTCCTAAACTTGAGTCAGAAAAGCCGCTTTAAAACCCCAGAATTTACTAGCAAGGTTACATTTAGAGTCTTATATTTGATGATATTTTGGCAATAAATTAAGACGGTACATTTACAGACTAAGCACACATTATTTTTTAAAATTCCTTTTAAAACAAGTATCTTCTTACACAAGTGTTATAAGGCTGCTCGAAATGCAGGTCTCCTCTGGCACAAAGGCATTGCAATTGAATCACTCATTAAAATCAGTAAGCTACAACTATTTAATCACACAGGAAAACTAGAAGTAGACAGCAGCAGAAACACATGGTAACCCAACTAGTTCTACCAAATTAGCAGTATTCTTATACGCCTCTTCCTCTTATGGGCCCCTTTCTGACGACACTGGCAATCTGCTACTAGTTACTCAAATGCAAGCATCATTTGATGCATTTGAAAAGAAATATATGCAAATAATCTACTCATCAACAAAACTATCATCTTTATATGCATGCATATTTCAATCACTTGACATTACATACTTTACTAAAATATAAAGTAATACTAAGAAATTTTTTATCTGTTGCCAAACAACATCCCCAGTTTCATGAATTCTACACGGTCAAGCAGATATTGCTGGATGGGGGGGAGGAGGGAAAAGAGAGATTTGGAGAAAAACATGTTGTTTCTGAACTCTAATTTTAAATTTAATATACAGCGTATGGACACTATACAAGCAACCTGGTTCAGATTCCTAACAATATTTCTGCCAAGAAAAAAGGGCTTACACGTTGTTATAAGAAGAATGGCTCCTACTGCAGCTTAACAGAAGAACACAGTATCATCATACAACTCTCTTCAATAAATTACTTTCCTTCACAAGTGAAAAAAAAAAAAAAATCACCTTCATTGACCTGGGAAATCCTTGAACCACCAGTCCTTGATAGACAAACTTTATCTCCACATGTACCTTGGTGATATGCTTCAACTGTCATGTAAATGACTAACTATGGGGGAGAATGTCTTGTTAGACTTTTTTTGAGCTCTTACTAGTTTATACACGATCGCTTACTCTTTGCTTGTGCCTAATCTCTTGAATAATCACAGAATCATAGAATCATTTGGTTGGAAAAGACCTTTAAGATCATCGAGTCCAACCGTACCTGTCCACTACTAAACCATGTCCTTGAGTGCCTCGTCTACCCGTCTTTTAAATACCTCCAGGGATGGGGACTCGACCACTTCCCTGGGCAGCCTGTTCCAGTATTTGACAGCCCTCTCCGTGAAGAAGTTTTTCCTAATTGGTGACCTTATGAAAGGCTTATGACAAAATGCAAACCTGAGGAGGTATTTGTGCAGAAAGCTTTGTTATAAAGCCCGAATTTTAGGGTTTTTTATGCTTATCCATCATTCAGTGACATGAAACAAGGTGTGACAAGCTGCCAGCGATGTCCCCATCAAGTAAGCACAATCTATTTTGCAAGTTATGGGTTAAGACTACAGCTCCCAGAAAGACAAGACATCAACAAGTGATTGTGTATTTTCTTTTCATAAGGTTCCCTTGTCAGGATATTCTACAGTGAGAAAGACAAAATCCACAACTACTCTCCTCAGAGGACAACTAGAGAAAGTAGACAGAAATAAGCAGTGTAATAAGACAAAGTTAACTGCCCTTTGCAGATCTCTGACTCTAAAGCAAGTTGACTAAGAGGTTTATCCTGGATCCTTTCCCTGAGTACTGCTACTAACACTGCAGCATTTTAATGAACTACAGTAGAGCCGCTAATAAATGTCACAGTTTAACCCCAGCTGGCAGCTAAGCACCATGCAGCTGCTCACTCACTCCCCCCACAGTGGGGTAGGGGAGAGAATCAGAAGGGTAAAAGTCAGAAAACTCATGGGTTGAGATAAAGACAGTTTAACAGGTAAAGCAGAAGCCACACACGCAAGCAAAGCAAACCAAGGAATTCATTCACTCCTTCCCATCGGTAGGCAGGTGTTCAGCCATCTCCAGGAAAGCAGGGCTCCATCACGCATAACAGTTACTGGGGAAGACAAACGATATCATCACTCTGAACATCCCCCCTTTCTCCTCCTTCCCCCAACTTTTTATTGCTGAGCATGACGTCATATGGTATGTAATATGCCTTTGGTCAGTTGGAGTCAGCTGTCCCAGCCATGTCCCCTCCCAACTTTTTGCGCCCCCCCAGCCTACTCGCTGGTGGGGTGCTGTGAGAAGCAGAAAAGGCCTTGACTCTGTGTAAGCACTGCTCAGCAATACCTAAAACATCCCTGTGTTATCAACACTGTTTTCAGCACAAATCCAAAAAATCATAGCACTACAGGAGCTGTTATGAAGAAAATTAACTCTGTCCCAGCCAAAACCAGAACACAAAACTCACATTCAGGCACTTGTATAGAGGAAGCTATTCTTCCAAAGCAAATGATCATTGAGATACTGATGAATCTATATATGGAAATACATTTTCTCCAAATCTGCTGAGGAGAGCCAGCCTCCTCATAGCTACAGTGGATTTTAGGCTCCTCATCTTGAAATCTGATTTCTCTAGTTATCTGTTCAGTTACCCCCACAAAAAAATGACTTCACTGTTTTTCTTTCCTCTTTAAAATATAGGGACTATACTCATACACATATTAGCATTGCTTCAGAAAGAAATATGAGACCAGTTTTGATACATTTATTCCTTCTCATTCACATGGGGCTCTCCCCATCTCGTACCTATGCTTGAGAACACCAGCTGAAACAATGCCTGCCTTGGGAAGGTGTGAATACTGAAGAAAGTATTCTTTCACAAAAATCTAGATATTTCTTTCTAAGCAAGAGAGATCAGTAGCAGTGATAGATTTACTTCAGCAAAGATGTGGTTTAGCTGCCAACACCAAAGCAACATCCAATCTTACAGGCTGGAGTTTTCAGCAGACACAGGAAGAAGCAGCTGGGTACAGACTGGGAGAGTTCTTTATTGCCTGCAAAGCTTTCACACCTGTGTCAGTGCATCTCAGCACTGCAGAGTCATCTCTTAAGACGACTAGTAATTCCCAATAATCACAACAGAATGGAAATGAGCAGTGGTGACACCTAGGCATGGCTGGTCCCTGTTTGGAACCTGACGTATTTCAAGCCTTCTGAAGACAGCAGGAAGTAGTGTATCCCAGCAGTACACCTTCCTTGGGAGAATGAAGAAGGTGGTATCACTAGAGAGCAGCTGAAAAAACTGATTGATTTAGTCTGAACTATTTGGAATCCTAAGTACATTCTAGCCTGGGGGGTGTGGAAAATCTTACTGCGGCCCAAAACTTTTTGAACCAGTTTGTCCTGCTTATCAATGAACAAGGAAATTAGGCTCTAAGGAATATCTATCCTGCCATACTCAGCAGCTTTACATGCTCCAAAGAAGCACTCTGCTTTGCAGTTAAGAGTCTCAGAGCTGAGCTACCAAAACATTTTTCAGATGACAGAGGATGCTCTTTCCTCAGGGTTTTATTGCTAANGTGTGAAAAATCTTACGGCGGCCCAAAACTTTTTGAACCAGTTTGTCCTGCTTATCAATGAACAAGGAAATTAGGCTCTAAGGAATATCTATCCTGCCATACTCAGCAGCTTTACATGCTCCAAAGAAGCACTCTGCTTTGCAGTTAAGAGTCTCAGAGCTGAGCTACCAAAACATTTTTCAGATGACAGAGGATGCTCTTTCCTCAGGGTTTTATTGCTACAATTACTTAAAAAAAGATATCCTGTGATATCCATGGGCATTGGCTTAACCACAGGAGGTTGGTTTTGCCTGATGCTACGGAACAGCTTTTCTCGCCTATTCAAAATTCTCCTTAACCTGATGTCTTTGGCATTATGCGACATCAGAGATCAGTCCATCTGGTAAGAACTGCTCAAACCCTTAAAAATAACTACCTCTTAACAGGAGATTAGCAATAAAGAAAATGCAAAGAAAAATATCTACTACCGGAGACATATCTAACCTATCAGAGTTCCAAAATGGAACAAGATTTGCTCTCACCATACCCATAGCATAGCCAAGTACATATGGTTATTTATTGCTGTTGTTTTCCAGTTAACATAACTGGTGGAGGATCTGTACAGATTCATGTGGTTTTTCAATAGACAAATCCGGGAACACTTTTCCACTTTTTGTAGCAGACTGATATCTCTAAACAAGCATATACAATTTTGAGACGTGTTTTTAAGAAGACCTCAAGAAAAGACATGGGAGATCACAGAAAGATGAGGGATACACTATTTGGAGTCAGAACCAATGAAGACTGCCACATTTACATACAGTGTTAATGCACAAGGTACAAGGGAGTGAATTTAATATATTCTACTGGGTATGTTTTTGAGGACATTCTTGAAAATTGTATTCACATATTATAAAACC